>QNGE01006523.1:4818-31018 GCA_008508345.1 Paragonimus westermani
ATTTTCAGTAGTTAGGTCCCTTCCCGTCCCCTTCTTTTTCCTTCTCTCTTTCTATATAGGGTTTGCTGTTTCTTCATGGTTGTGTGGCAGTTAAGCATTAGTGTTAACCACTGATGTATTGCTGTCTATGATGATGATGATGATGAGTTGAATGTAGCTGAAACACACCACAATGACAAACTTTGAAACGAATTCTTGTTCTCACTATCACGATGAGAGTGGAAAATGTTTTGTGTATACAAACACGAAATCTGTATGCAGTGTTCACTTATTTCATTGTATTAATAAAAAACACGATTTGGTCCTTTGTGATCGACAGCCATACTTATCAATTCAGATCATTTTTGCGCGTTTTGAAATATTTGTGTCACTATAAACCGTGTTCAGATCATGCGTTTTAATGAACGTGATTGGTCAAGCATGGAACGGAATTCAGACATTTTTTCAAGACGGACAGGCGAGTTAAGGTGAGCATTAGACCACAAAGATGAAATTCAAGTGTTTGGATGCGACAGTCGGGTGTGGTTACACTTCACGAAGATCGAAAAAGAATCTTAACAGGTAAATCTTAAGCAGCTACGTTCAACCGCAAACCGATAGAGTGCGGTTCTGAAGATGTGAATAGCGGGAGTGTCGGAAATGAAAAACGCGACAGATATTTGTTGCAAGACATTCTTCTTTATGGCTGCGTGAATGGTTACAAAACAGACAAGCTTACCCAAAAGATTTATAAAAATTGGCGAGCGTAGTGAAATAATGAAAGCTATTTTGAAAACTCGAACACATCTCAGTGATAGTTAACTGATGTCAACTGAAACATAATTTGGTGCTGTCCATTTGTTTGGACAAGAAACTCAACTCTGTTTCGTCTCACCACCATTTTCGGACTAATTTGGAAGAAAAACGCTCTGTACTGGCGGTCGAAAATAGTTTTGTAACGCCAGGCTGGTAAAATCCGTTAACATTGAAATGATTGGTAAAACGATAGTGATTATAATGTAAGGGGGAAATTTTAAAAAATATTTTAAAAAAGTAAGTGAAAGCATGACGGCAGTATTTGAGAGCTTTGTTGGAGTATGTTCCATTCCTTAATGAGTTTTAACGTAAGAAAGTACAGTGGAAACGTGAAGAAACACGGAATTGTGTGATTTTTTTGTTTGTTATTCAGAGTTTAATGGGCAAACCGGATTTCATTCCGTTAAGGGCTCCAATGATTACACTGTTACTAATCACTTTGGGAGAAGATTTACAATTCTGATATCTTGAAAGAAAACATTACTGGTCTTCTTTAACTCTTCTAAATGTTGAAATTATCACCGACAGGTATTACTCCTTAGTTTTGCAACACTAGTTTTTCTAATTTAAATTTACGAAAGATTGTATATTGAGATAAGCAATACATAAACAAGTACTGGTGTGCTTTGGTGAATTGACTTATTGAGATAAATTCCTTATTGTTTCCAATTAATTATCGGCGATTTTGTGGCACCGGTTGTTAATTTTGATTGATGACTTTAATTTGTGAGTTCAACAGCACCCATTTCTGGAAGTAAACAAACAAGTTTTATTTAATCTTTCAATTACTGGCCAGATGCAATTTTCTATTTCTACCAAATTCACAACATAAAATATGGGAATATAAGCAGTCTGGTTTAAAGCATTTTGCACAGTTGAATTTAGTGAATTTCTCCTGGTGCAGTTGAAACTTACAAATATAATGCGTGGCGGTTGCCCTTGAATAAGTACAAATTAATCGAATAACGTTGAACCATTATCAGACGGTAATGGTTTGTTCACGAGAAGATTATTGCACCTTAGCTTTCGTTCCGATGCAAATTGCCAGTTTCAATCATGATCAGGCATAGGAAAATACTTCGCTTAACTGAATTTTTAGAGTTTTGGGAAATTTCTTGGGGTCAGTATAGTGTGGTAATACGGAAATGCTCAGAGTGCTGTGTAAATGGATACCACAGCGCACGAGCGCCTGAACCTTTAGTATCTGGCAGTAGTATGGAGAAGGATTGTCTGCTAATAAATCAAGTGGGCTGCTTCAGAGCATAATAACTTAGCAATACTCTTTTTGCTAGAATTCAATCAAAGTAAGTGGAACGGATTGGTTTAAAACTTGATGTATGTTACGCCAACCTTTCTCGAAGAACGGCACACTAAGATTGATGGCGTCTGCTGCAGAACGTCGGCATGAAGTTCACCATTGAACTGAGATCGCAGTTTATACTATATGGGTCAAATTTCTTTTAAAAAGAAACTGATAAAACACATTGGTAGTTGCCTTTTCAAGAGTGATCCTAGATGGACTAATTCTGTCTGGAGGGACGATTGTATCCGCTGGTTGCATGTTGCCTATTGGCGGCCCACTTGCTACGACCATACCCCTTCCTAAATCGATCGATATTCACGAAGGGATCAGTTTGGGCTCTTTGATTAACGGATATCAGGTCTAAAGTTGCTGTGAATGCGTTCCGGTTCTCAACTGTCAATTTCTATCACTTGTTTTGGGTGGCCTAACATGACAAACAACGCTTTTTATCATTTGTATGGTTCCTGTGCAATTCACTTGAGCTGTATTAAACGTTCGCGACTGTTTATCTAGCAAGTGGGTACTTTTTTTGCAGTGGCATTGGATGAGGTACCCTAGAAAGAGTTTAATCACTATGTTAATCAGTCTCTAAAGATCACATTTGTTGGGAGTTGTGCTCTCAATTCTTGCCAACACGTAACATCACACTTCTCATATGTTAAAATATCATTTGTTACTTGCCTATGGCTGGATATCGGTTTAAGATGTCTCAACGGCTTATATGGTATCAATTTAGAATGCGCCAAAGTTAGCTGTTTACACTGGTGCAGTGGGATAGACGTAAGTACTGAATACCACGATAGTTTATCATCACTGTGCGACGGAACAAACCGACAATTCTTTTGTTTGAAGCAGGCCGTCAAACGCAATTGTACCGAGATGGCAGGAATACTGTTGGTTAAAAGAACCCAAACCGTGGTCCATACAAAGCATGTAGTTCCACTTTGGTAAGCAACTCATTCTAACCGTCATACACAGTCACCGCTCACCAATAAACCATGTTAGAGGACTTGGGTGCTAGTGAAATGCTTGGTCACCGGTACACTGTTGATGTTTCCATCTTCTGCTTCCCTATGGTCCGCCTAGTTCCAATCACTGGTTAGGTATATAGCAATATCGGGGAAACCCGCTGAGATGACATCTGGACAGGAAAATAGTCTGGAATCGAGCAAGAGTCATATTTTACACCCTGACTTGCTAAGGATAGTAGTATACTACTTTATAAAGGTCACATGTTCCCTTACAATGGAGAGGATATAGCTTGCTGTATGCAGGTCAAGTGAAAAATGACTTAGGTGCCTCTCATTTAATCTTAGTATTTGTCCTACTATTTATTACGATATTAATTACGCACACTGGTAGGCTAGCAGACGGGAAATATCACAATGTTAAGCAACGCATTGCGCACCAAACCCTGACTAAACGTAACAAATGTTTATCGTTTTGGGTTGATATGCTAAAACGTTTGACGCCTCACCCCGCCGACACTCAGTGACGGCAATGTTTTAGAATACCACCGTTTCAACGTGTTAGTTTTCCGCATACTGGTTCGTTACAGTTGGTCAACTAGACTACACATGCTGTGCGTGAAAAAAACATACGTACGGCGAAACATGCCTACTTCGTCTGCTATGCCATCTGATAAAGTTTTTTTAGATCAGCCTGTTGACATTATTGCGAATTCAATTTGTATATAGTTTCCTGGTTCCGACGCAGTGAGCCCGGGGCCCTTATCACTAAAACATTATCAAAGAGATGACATTTGTGAATTTGCCAGGTGCAATGGATTTCAATGAATTATAAATAGGTGAATCAGAACGCACGGTTGCTGAGGGTGGGTTTATTAAAAAGCGGCACTATCAGAGATGTTTCACTCTACCAGCTGTTTGCCCATATTTGAAGTGCGCCGAGAGAAACACATGCAATAAACGAATCGCACGTTTGTGCCGTGCTTTGTTGATCTTACAGTGTAAAACAAAGTGTGTTTTTAATGTAACACAACTTTGACATGAAGTGAAAGACAGCCTGAGGGTGAGCAAGTAACCGTGAAGAGACTTCGTATTTTCTGTGACCTACTGTTACGTTTGGAGTCATGAACACTAGCGATGTGGATAGTCAAGCAGACTTCAGGAGACACTTCAACCCCACTCATTGGGAAACGTTCACAATTAGTGTGTAGTTACAATGCCATCTTTCGATTACAGTCAGATGTTTTCAATGACTGCTGACCATATTGGACAATGTTCGTTACCGTTAGTGCCTGACCAATGTCAGCAGATTAAGGTGTGCATTTTCAAAGCTCCTATCTTAGTATCACAGTCAGACCTTTTCCAAAAACTTGTAGATTTTCACATTGCTAACACGGTCAATATACTTTGAACAACTTAACTAATAAGGGCAACGCTGAACGAAAACAGAGAACTGATGCACATACTCTGAGGCGATGGATTAGACAGCCCAACTCAAGTGCTCACCTTCAAGCTGTTCTGATTTGCATTTGGCTCCCTCCATGATCCGACGATCATTTAGGATTCGATGACCTGATGGATGATTAGTCTGAATAACCGATTCGATTTGATCAAAGACATGCGCAGGCCCACATCGGAAATGCCACCACGTGATTGTGGCCACAGGATTAGATGTGTCCGCCTGACAGTTAATGACTAGAGGTTGCCCGCTGGATACCACCGATTGTCCATGGAAACTCACAGCCACACGTTGTGGCGGGAAAATAACGTTTAGAATCAGAGATTCACTGGTCACACCAACGTCAGTAGCTGAATTGCGAGCCAAACAGCTGGAGAAAATGGAATCAAAGTTCAACTGATGAGCAGTTTCACTGATTGACCTGCCTGATATATTGAAACATTTGAATACCGAAACTTTAATTTTGCAACCGTGATATTTGAACATCTAAACTGATGCACATTTCAGTTAGTTCCACGGGAAGCAGTGAAACTCACAAACCCGACGACTACATGTTTGATTGGCTGAAATGGTTTTCCCGTGAGTTTCTGATTGTTCAACGTCAATACGGTTCAAAATAAGATACTGGTCTTAAGTAGACTGGTATTTTATGATAACGGCTTTGAATGTATTAGCATGGAGTATAAAAAGCATGCTGATACTTACTGATAGTGCGCTCCATTGTCATCTTTTTGCGGAACCAGTTTTAATTTCAAGCTAGTTTGCCTACCCATAATAATGATTTCTTCTTTGGACGTCAGTGGCTGTTTATCTGTAAAAAAAAAGTTTAACATGTTCTCTCTTTGAGTTCGTTTAACGGTCAGAAATGTATGATGAATTTCTTGTGACGCAGAACACGTGAAAATATGCCCAGGTTCACTTAGTTTTGAGGTACAACGTGAAATTCAAGTTTACAGAACTGCAAAAATTGTGCTCAAATATTTGCGAGTGTAACTTGTGTTTAACCGGGTAGTTGTTTATGAGTTTTCGTGGTTTATGATGCGCGCCAAAAATGATGCAATCGTTGGAACGTTAAACTAGCGTCAGCCTGACCATGGTGAACGCAAATCACAAAGTTGGCTTTAGAATCTTTCTGACGATACAAAATGTTATAGAAGTTGTGGAATCAAAGGTCTTAACTACGGGAAAAGATGGTAGAATAAGAGGTAGAGCACGCAGTTACTACCACTGTTACAATCACTAATCTGTGATGCGAAGCATTCTAGTTGAACACCCACGGCAACAGTTGTTAATAGCTTTTATAAACGACACAAAACTCCGCAGCTGACGTACATAGGCAATACTACAGGACATACGATCAACTCACCTCGCAACCAGATCAGTTCAGGAGCCGGGTTTCCACCGGTACTTGTGCATGTTAGTTCCAACGCGTGTGCCATTTTAATCGGTTGATGACTTTTGTAACCCGTGATAATCGGTATCCCAGGTGGGTCTGCAGAAAATGTTGTGATGATTAAAGTCTTAGTGATGCATGACTTTCATGTTTAATTATTTAACTAAGCCTGTTGCTGTCGTTGATTTCTGAGAAACGAAAAATGGATTAACACTGACTACTCTGAGAGAGTTCTTTATAAGGTAGAACTGAAAAACAATGAATTCACACCAGAGTTTACCTGAAATTTTTACTGCTACCTTTGGTTGGTCTTTGCATGTGTTTCATAGAATCCTGAAACAGCTGGAATTGGACTGATTGTACACAGTTGCGAATTCCTGCCATTAAAGGAGTCTGTTAGGTTCAATACAGCGGAAAAAATACGTCAAAATGTACTGTTGGTCGGTCGGCTTTCTTTATGGCAGATTAAACCATTGTGCGTTCATTAGGGTCCCCTTCTAACACTCGTGTTTATGAACCGGTTATCGCACATCCTCGCACATAGGAGCGACTGCTAAAAGGATCTGACTGCCATATTTTGTGGCTATTATCTGGCCATGACATGATTCCACGCATTTGAATACAGTGTAGTGTTTGACTACGACAAAATATCTCGATGGTCAGTAATGTAAATCTTCAAATGCAGTGACATTCTATACATACAAGGATGGTGCCATATGAGATCAAATGGTGCCAAATTCGTCTTAGAGTAGCAGCGTTCCCTACTCAGGTTTGTAATTGCAGGAAGCAAAAAAGTAAATAGCCATGAAACTGTTTCGTTTGACAACATTCATTTTATCTACCGTTGGCAATTGATAATCGAAGAAGTCTTCAACACAACACAACAATTGTAGTGTCGATAAGAAGTCACTTAATAAAAGAGAAAACGATTAATTCTTTTTATGCTCGAGTGCTACACACATTTAATTGCCTTCGGTTATCTTGTTTGCGTGCGTGATCGGAGTGCGCACCACCAGTCACGCATACTCTTGGATTACGATCCCATTCTAAGGTGTCAATATCAGGGACCGGCAGTCATTCTGTACACCCTTGGCTTAACTAACTGGCCTGTGTTAGCAAATAAGTTTGAGGTGTCTCCCCATTTGAGCTTGTTGATACTCACGTGTCTCAGACAGCAACCCTATTCATCCGCGCTACTCCTAAAAGGTAAAGGTGTGAAGAAGAATTCTCTCACTTCTCATAACCTGGAGGATATTTTCGTGCAAGTGTCTGATATAGGCGGTGAACGGTTCAGTGTGGAAGTGAATTAGACTGACGAAACCTGATTTCATGTCCGTCGTGGACGTTAGAAATGTCTTTTGTCCATTCAGGACTTCTAGTAACAGCATGAATGTTTAGCCCGCTATAAACTTTCGGAGTCTTTTTTGAAGACTGCGTATTATGCTATGAATAGAAGCAACTGAGATGGATGTTTTGACATTACGGCAAATTATTAAAGCTGATACATCCAGAGTACATAATCCGGTGGCCCAATTCTCGTGTAAAACTGGTGGTAATTGCCATTCAACTTCGGGAATTTTCACATTCAGTTTGTGAATAAACCGCATAGACAAAGGTACATAAATAGATAGAACACTTTTCGATTGATCAAGTCATCTTATTCATAATATTCACTCGACGAGATAACTGCACTGAGACGGTCTCACTGTTGCATGTAAAAGTCGACCTGAAAGTACGGAAGGCGTTACCAGACTTGTTCTAGTCAAGCAAGGTGTTGTCCTTTAGACTCTAATTCTCTTTGTTATTTCGACTGTACTTCTGATAATTTTAATTCGCTACTGTAAAAAAAAGGCACAACTGTACGACTAGCATAAATCCCAGCAAGCATGTTCCAATCAGTTAGAGGCGAAACGAAGTAAGTTTTCAGGTTAGAACTGTGCGTTTTTTTTCTTTATATTTGTGCCTGGCTAGCATATACAATCTTACGTGACGATTCTAGGTAATTCAACTCACATATTATGTCCAGTCGAACTCTTGAATCTACTCGGCAATCCCCTTCTCCCCAAACACGACAGTCAATGTAACTTCGATCATCTTCTTCGGCGATTCGAACGTCCACCCGTGACTCCTGGAACCAGCTTTCTCCGTCTGGTGTACGCATGATTCTGCTTTGTCCAATCAACTGTCTTGGAGGTTTAGTTATATCGGAATCCAAAGTCTGTGCAATCCATTTGATGTTTGCTTGCCTGAAGTAAGGCCCAGTGCGACATATCAGGGTTTTGATCTTACCAGCGCGGCCATAAACCACAAATTCCCGACGTCCACCTACAAGTTCTTCTCG
Organism: Paragonimus westermani; assembly: GCA_008508345.1. Lineage (NCBI taxonomy): Eukaryota > Metazoa > Platyhelminthes > Trematoda > Plagiorchiida > Troglotrematidae > Paragonimus > Paragonimus westermani. Next base: position 13,078 of record QNGE01006523.1, read on the forward strand.
CACCGTGTCACCCTCAACGCCTATAGTAACATTTGCTGGACAGTCTAAATTTAGGTGGGATATAATTGAACAATACAGCAAGTAAGATTGTTAAACAACAAGCTGGATATCCGGTCGACTACTTAAAGGTTCTGATCGGGAATGACATTAGAATATTTAAATATTTACCGTACGTAATAACAATGACAAAAATGGATACTTACGCGGTAGTTCATGACAAACATGCATGTGACGTGTAACGAATCCTGACGAATTAACTATTCAACATACCTGAAGCGAGTGACGTTTAATTTCAGCTCTTCAAACGACAAAGACGTTCAAATGCAAAGATACAAACCCAAGCAAAGATGGTTCTTCAGGAGGTGCCCAAATGTTCCACCTAGCAAAAACATCTAATTTTAGGGTATTGTGCAAAAACTTGATAATATAAGAACTGCCGACCTGTAAACCGAAACTAGACTTCAGCAAATTTTTAGCACCGTCCTACTTAGAAGCAACTTGAGCTTTGCTCAATTTTGGTACCTTGTGCATACCGAGACCATTTGCTTTCACGCTTGTGTATGGCGGCTTGCCATAGCAACGACCTCGAAATTAGGACATTTTTTCTGCCTATACGATAGTACACGGCTAGAAATGCTACCACAACCACCTCGTTCATCAATGAACCTCCATCACAACCAGAATTCCCTGTCCATCACCAAGAGAGCGCGCTTGGTTGGAACCCTTAATTATCTTCAAGTATGCGGAAGTTTAGGTGTGAGCCGGACTTAGTTTGTTCCAGGTTAGATTACCGTATGCCCCCCACTTGAACGACACAACCCATTTACCTCTACGGTGAAAATGAAGTGGTCATCATCGATTTCAAACCATACACAAGTGTCCATTTTAGCAGGAGTCTATGCGGGTGAATGCACGTGTGTGGTAGTCAGTGTATACGTGCTTCGTGAGATGGACTCGGCTTTTCCGTGAAACATACACAGTGATTTCGTGACGAATCGAAGCTTGATTCAAATGGTTGATACTGCCTTACATGTTCTTGTTGCAGGCAGGTAAACATACGTCAATGAGGCAGTCTGGAAGGTGTGCTGCCAGAGTATACAAGTTTTGGGTCACATATTTATGGTACACTTTCGGTTCGGTTGTTTGCCTCACTAGTTTGGTGCACATCGCATACAAGTGAACATACGGTGACCGACCACACTAGATGGCTACAAACGATAGTTACTCTAAACACATGACGGGACAACGACTTACTAAAATGTACCACAATAAAAGATCAACAAGCTGGAAAACAAAATGGGTGACCACACAATTCCAACAAAACTACCAGGGAATTTATATGTATGATGATTAACAGATCTGTTGTGTAAGTTTGAAATTTTTGGGGTTTTTGGATATTATAATACTATGACTATGCCAATTATTGCCGAACATCCGCTACTACTCAACAAAAACACTACTGTTACACATGGAAAAGCCGAGCGTACTCGTGTGTTGGAGAAAGCTTACGTTTGACATAGATGTTTATGCTAGTTTGGTGAGCATTTCCAACCGGATGTCCAGTTTCACATATTAACTTGGCTGCGTGGTATCTTCGTTTAACTCGTGGTATGATCAGCGTGTTGATCAGTTGGTCTTTCTCCTTTTTCAACGTATAGTGCAGCGGTTGAACGTCTTCTGAAATCAAGTCGCGTGGATGATAGCGCTCACTCTGCGCTGACGTGTGACCACCGGCTGTAGCTCTCGAATCCATCGATTGTAGATACGCTTCCACCGAGCTGTAGTCGCTTAGTCTAGCACCACCACGGCCCCCAAGGCCGCTGATGCTGCCGACATTTGGGTCGTCAACCTGTGCAGGCTGTAACAACCAGCGCCAAAATAGTCCACCAAATGGATTTCCCGGAGGTGAAGCAACGCAAACAGCTTTGAGTTCTTCTCCTTCTACATATTCATGATTCGTTTCCGGGTTGATAATCTTTGGGGGACCCGGAGGTGCTGATGTAAAGCGTGATACAAAAGAGTAATTCATGGATCAATCTTCACGCCGTGATTTTCACGGTACAAAATATTTTCTATGACCACGTCGACAGGGAGTGAATGTGATTGTTCAGTTTGTTCAGCTAGACGTGAAAAATTGTATTCATATTTCTGGTCTGTCCTTTCTTTCGTTTGCAACATAATTCCAAATTCGAATACGTCAAACGGGTTCAGTATAACAGTCAGAAGACTGACAGTGTTACCTGTTAATAGGTGCTTTTCATTAGTAATACTTATCTTGACTGTCGCCTTTAATTGGTTTGTTGAGAAACTTTAATACTCCGCCGTGAAATTTAATTTGTTGCAGAGTCAAACTCAGTGTTAATTACACCACCATTCACTAAACATCAAAATTTTTCCCGTAAATAAGTTGACACTTTTAGTTAATTTGTCGGAACCACAACAAATTAATCTACTTATGGTGACCAACTTTTTACTAAGAGTTCTAAACCAAGAGAGTTTGACTAATCTGAATAAGGGGATAATACATACTACGAATCAAACACACAACATAGTACTCTATCACCCCAGGAAATTTTTCTATACATTTATTTCAAATATACGTTTTGCTGTTTAACATTGTCAACTGAGAAATGTAAACTCACTGTGAATACGAATGGTCACCCAGGTAGTCAGATTGTGCTGTTGAGGATCATGGTGCATTTGCGTGGCAGCGTTGGTCACGCTACACACAAGTTGGTCACCATCATTCAGGCCAGATTTTAAAATGCTTAGTCTGGACTCTTCTTTTTGCGGATGTGTCTCAATAATTGGAGCCAATTTGGCCCAGAATGCTGAACAGATAGAACACAAGAAATAGTTCAGCCCAGTAATAAAAAAACAGAGTAGGTAATACCTGGCAATTAAATCAATCCCTTAAGGATCTTTTTACCAGATTCTCTGTGACATTTATGAAGCGATGAATATTTTATATGGGAATTACCAAAATATATAAATCTCAAAGCATTGCAATTTTGAGAAGAAGCTGGTCGGCAGCATTCATATCTACAGCAGTCCAGCATCTGTTAGCAAGTTTTGTCCTGTAATCTCGTATTTACCCTCACGTTAATGAGAGCATCATCCCAATTTTCTCAGTTAGCTGCACGTTTGTATTTCCTACAGCCTCCGCTGATCCAGTATCCAGATAAGGAAACCATTTTGTGTGCCTTTAAGCTGTACAATTTTTCATTATTGATTCTCTCTGTAATTCAACAATGCTTCATGACAAAAATCTTCACATTGTTTTTTGGGGCTCTTTCATGAAACAGTGTACGAAAAGAACATTTGAATCAATGAGGAATAATAAGCCTGTCTGTATGATAGAGTAACCCTACCGATGCATAGAGAATGTTCATTGTCTCGTTTATATTCAAAATTGGTGATCGGAACGACCCCGTACACACTGACTTAGTGCATCATATACAGTCGTTTCCGTGTGATAAAGACCAATCGGCGGTCAACATTTTTAGCATGTGGTTCTGGTTACGTTATTGCTCAGCAGTCAATGTAGATGAAGAAAAGGTTTCCATCGCATTAACGATTTGGTTTTTGCCTACTGATAGGGAGAAATGTCACTAATGAAGACAGAACTTCGGCTCTGCAATCGGTCCAGTTGACCGTCGGATTTCACAACAATATACTCTTCACTATCTGCGAGCTGATTTGCACATTCAGAAAGCAGACACTACGGACGGTTTGCTAATCGAAGTCATTAAGATTAAGCTTATATTGCGCCTTGATGGCTTACCATCATTCAACTGCTGTGCGCGCGCTGAAGTTGGCTTGCGATTGGTTAGATACTCGCTGGTTTTGTCCACTTCCTGTTGAGCAGATCTGACTTCATCATTTTTTAAAAATCGTTTTCTAACTCTCTAATTCTTACGTTTCCGCTTGCTGGTTTTCCCAGCTTATTTTTTCGAACGAATTTCTTCCTTTCTCATCGTTCACTCTCAAATCTCCAACACATAATCGTACGTTCAGATGCTTTGTGTTTTCCTCCGTTCTTTACACTTTTGTAAATCTCACTTACATGAAGCGAGATGATGAGTACAGCCTAAGCTGTCGATCTAACTGTCCATCCAACTTTTTAATGGCCAGACATCTTGATTATGGTGGCTGGTCCTGAATATATTTCCGTACAAGGTAATTTGGTTGTACCTACCGGATTGCGGAACTCATGGTCACGGGGCGAAAACAGTGAAGAACGTGTCAATATTTTCACCCGAGATTGTGTGTCTACATATCGTGAACTGGAAATCACTATGCCTAAGATAATTTTTACTGATGGTTTCCTACAGTTGCCGTTGTAACTCACTGTGCATCTTTAAGCAAACTTAAACGGCGGTACCACCCGGTTGGACTCAAGGCCAATCGTGAACATGTACACATTTGTATCCAAGGCCTGTAAACAGTGTCTATAATCCCAAACTCCAAAGAAGTTACCATATTCAGTTAAATTGCTCGTCGGTTACGTGGCGGTTGTGTGGAATAAGCTATACTTAACATACGGATCACTGCAGACCAGTGTACTTACGTTCATTTGAAAATTTATTTGAGCGTCAGTGGAAAGTTGTTCTGCTAATGTAAATTCACACCTAGCAGTCCTATAAAAATGGCACATCAGATATGAAGGAAGGTTTAAACATTTAAAAAACTGCCATCTGTGTAAAAGTTGTGTGATACATTAGAACGTTTTTTATTTGTTCTATCGTTTCAATATGTTTAAAGAACTGATACTGTTGTTCGCATACTGTTCTGCTCAAGCTTCGTTTCGCAAAGTGCTTACAGTATTAACCGTAAACAGTTATACTGTTTGTTGCTGAATGCAAAATAGACGTTTCCTGTCATAATATACATATACCGAGCCGTTAGATAGTTATGAATCAGTTTGTGCATATAGGTCACCTGTAGGTAAGCTAAACGTTACAGATTGCCCATCTATTGATGACACTGCATCATTTCTCTTATGTCTCGTCTTAGTTTGGGATTCTCTGTGGAAAATTGATTGTTTTCATTGGGCGCAAGCAGATTATTTACTAGTTATTTTTTAGTTGCCTACAGAATATCTATTTTGGATTCCAGAAAATGTTACCCAGGAAACCCGAATTCATAGGACTACTTTTACTTACCTAAACTTGACAACCTGGATTAGGAACTTAACTCTGGACTGGACGCACGCACAGTCGAGATATGTTTTCTTATCACGTACAAAATTTATCGTTCATAAAAATGCTTTCGTTATCCAGGTTCGAACGGAGACACTACAAGTGGATAGAATTAGGGCAATCTTCGTCGATCGATTTTCCCGATTAACCGAATGACAGGTGATTAATTAAAAATGGAACGTTAGGAAGTTTGCGTCGACTGTAAAGCGGTTATCAGGAAAACGAAGATGTCGAAAGTTTATTATTGACTCCTATATAAATATTTGCAGAAAAGAAGATCGAGACGAAAAAGTGAACACTTAATATTTCGATAAATTTATTCGGCACTATTCAAAGATTTCATTTTAATTTTTGCAATACATAAAAGTTTTTTCTTGAACTTATCAGATGTCTTGCTTACCTTTTACTTGTTTTTCTGAAAACATTCAGCGATTTAAACAAAAACCTCGCAGGTTCACTTGTAGTGTTGTGTCGAACTACAGTTCACAGACTAAGCGGAGTCGCTCCAAAAGATGCGACTCTGACAAAGATTACTGAACCCAAGTAATTTCATTACCGGCATTGCGGTTAAAATTAGATGGCATAATGAACCCAGAAAACTGTGCATCTGAAATCGTGCCATCGGTAATCGAATTAAGGGGTGGCCGCTATCTAAGGCGGAGAGTTAGTTGTATTGTTAACACTGTTATCTATCTGTTGGTTTGAAAAAAATCTTCAAGTGGAGATATAGCATGGAAAGAATTTGCCCAAAGTTAAAATCAAATACGGTATAAAGTAAAATCGCGGGACTATTAGTGGTTACTACAAAAGCTATTCATTGGTCTATCCGTAATGGGAGGAGAATGATATTTATTCGATTATAATTTATTTTCGATTAAGTGAATACCATCACAGTTGTCTAGATTCGATTAAACCTGCTGGTTCTTAGTAAATGTTTAGTCTATTAAATTTAGACGAGAATGTATCACATTGTGAGCCGGTTGCACAATAAATTCCGATATTGCGCTTCCGAAATTGAGGGAGATTTTTAGTGAAACGTATTTAACCGAAGAGCTCAAACTTTGGATTCAGAGATTTGGGAAAGAGACGATGCAAATTATTTGAAAATTGTCGACATATCATTTTGGTTCATCACTCTGTAACAAGACGTTATCATGAACAAGCCCGATTGGTTGGTGTGTGTGATAGCCTTCCTTTGTGGTTGAACTTTTCAGTGTTTAACTGACATTACGCACAGAAAAAGAATTACCGAGTTCATGCAAGTTCTAATATGCTATCGGTGTTCTCTTCTTGTTCCATTAATGAATTTACATAGAAATGCCAGAAGAGAGTGGTTTACTTTATGATCAAACCTTGTGGTATCGACGCCAACATAATGTGAAAGATCGCCAGAAGAACACTAGCCTGAATGTGCGTATGAAATCAACTCGTACGTTTCTGTGAATTGTTGTACATTACATACAAAGGCATTTCAAGCGGAAAGATCAAGGCCAAATGAACGTAGGATCATGAGTTTTGCTCACTGTAACCAAGGTTATAATATGGAAAATTAGCGTAGAGATTCTTTTGATAAAACATAAACGCCAAGAACATCCGGATATTATGGTTGGCAACCAACCGTTTTCTTTCACTGTAAATAGGTTGAAAAGTACCACACGTAGTATACCTGGAGGGTATGTGGTAGATTTTAACGTCTAACATTTTGCCATTCTACTGAATACAGTAATCAAACTGTAGGAACTATCTAAGAGAAAGAGACAGACCAACGCATTTGTAAAGTAATAATGGATTGTGGTCGATTTCCGTGGTTTTCTTCAAACCGCAACAGTAGTGAAACTGATGGAGAGCAGATGGTGAAGGTGGTAAACACCATTAGTGATCTATTAACTGGAAATCTTAGAAGCTAGCAAATGTTTGTTTGTGCACATCCACATCAGCTCGCTGTTGCCATAAAGAGCACTGACAAGTTAGTGTTACTACATTTCTGTGATGACTTTGACGCTTACCTTGCTCCGGTCGTCCAAAATGAGATGGAGTGGAAATCAGCTTGGTCGGGATCTCATGACTGTTCAGAATCCATCTGAAGCTCGGTGGAGGACTTCCTCCGGTGGCAACACAAAGCACCGTAATTCGCATAATCGGATCTGGTTGCGAAATAATCAGTTGATTATCTGGCGGCGGAACATCCGGGTACAGAATACGTGGGAGCGACGGTTTTACTAAAAGTTGTAACAGTGAGAGCGGTTTTTAAACCTGCCTTAGTAAACCAGACAATAATGGTAAACGGATAATAATAACTAACGCTAAATTTCTAGTTTTCCTTATGTCAGAAGCTTACCAAACATTTACATGAAATTATTCCTATCATCGTTTCGAAACAGCCGCCAACAAGAGAATTCGAAAAAGAACATCGTATTTCAGTCAGGTTTATACACTACTGAATGTCATACAGAAGACAGCGTATTTAAGTCTATTTTATGCACTATTCTATTCCACTTTAGAACGATATTTTGAAGGTAAACTTCAGTTAACCTTCACTGTCTAATCAAATATTTCGGACAACAATAGCCCAAATCACCAAAGCAAATTGTCACTGACATTTTCCACACTAATGATATGTTCACTAGAGTAGAATTCATGATTATTTGTGGACAATGTTTAACATCAAGAACAGGGCAATAAGCGTGGATACCACCGTTAAGTCGGAACTTGCGCCGCTGTTATACTTAGATTGGCGTCAGCACGTTAACGTAACTGAGTTCAATATTTTGAATTTCCTGCGTTTAGTTCAAAATAGCACTAATTACATATTTTCCAAAATCAGACCAAACCAACACCTCTCAATGTACCACTGGATTTATTGGGATTTGCATTTAAGACATCTCTTCAATTGTACTATATCAAAAAGTTCACGTTTGCAGTGCATAATTGTCAAGTTTATTTTGCCAACCCCACCCCCTAGTTGGTTCGAATAGCTTCGAAGCATATGGCATTACCGGTTCACCACCTTTTCCTTAACGTGCCATGTTAACTCAACCGTGCACTTTATAGTGAATGCAATTTCCTTTTGGAGGTTTACATAAAACCCACATTTTCATTCAAATTCAAATCAAATTGAATGCAAAAATATGCTGCCATCTAGATGTGTCACAATCTGCTGCGTTCATCAACATCGCCTGATTCGTTTGCTCGCTTCATCTGAGCGAACACTACCATTCTATTCTGTCCTCAGCCATGCTTCAAAGGTCCGTGTTTCACTCGATGTCTCAATTCAGTTCTAACCCCACTACTGAAGCGGACAATTGTTGTCATGCGGCTGTTGGCTGCCAGCGCACTGTTTCTCTAAGTTCAGGTGAAAAATCGTGTTTGAGCCGCCCCCTTGCTTTCTTCTCAAGTTTTCCTCTGGGACATCAATCATCTAATCCGATGTGCCATTCGATTGCATAATACAACGTGACGGTTGTTGCATAAGTGGCTGGAAAGCCGCACGCGTTCGATAATATGAAGTAATTAAGTGATTAGTTCTAACTGCGTGTGCCATTCTGGTGCAAATAACCATTCTAGGCTGAGGAGTCTGTAAACGTGCACGTACATATACACACTTCCAATCAAAACAAACCATGAACTAGAAACTTCGGGCTAATTAAAGCGTGGGCAGTCGACCAATCAATTATAATTAGTCAACTGAGCTATGACCACCAATAACGATTGGTGACAGGACCACTGATCCAGACGTGAATCGATTCAACTGCGCCGTGGAGACCGGCAGCGTCGCATTTGCAGAAACTGTGTAACGTATTGTGAAAGAAGCACAACCAATATGAAGCCAGGAATATTTTGGTATAACAGATTACCAGAAAAATTATTCACTCAACCTAAATTTCATATTACGCATCAGGAGTATTTATTCAAAAACAGTCAACGTCACGTAGAGTAGTGAATCTGAGCCAATTCAAACTGAAGGGTATATAACGAGTCTGACCTCGCAGTCTGTTGTGCTGATTAGGACGAGTAATTTTGGACCGAACGCTTATTAATCCTTTAAACCACACGCAAAACTTGCTCGTCAATTCAGATAAACTTTGAAATGTTTTTCACTAACCACCATATTTCATAAATAATTCAAAACATAGCATCAGTTTTGACTGACTACTTTGAGTTTGAAAATGAAAAATCCTCAGAATGTTCTTGCATAAGATAGTATCGGCTTAAAATAAGCCACGGATCTTCATACAGCACAGAGTTTGTCATCTCCGAGCGGTGTTTAATACGACTTGAAACAAAAGTCGCGCAGTTGACCAAGACTTACCTAATACTGAGAAGTGGTTTTCCAAGCAGTATGCAAACTGAAAGACTTAGCAATTTTGGTCGGCAAAGGATAAAGTCTGCAGCGTAGCAAACTAGTCCTAGTTTGAATATGTTCTGTGGATTAACGTCAAACATTGTCAAACTTACCTAGAACGCTGAGCTGAGTTTTACGTCGTAGTAATGGGTGATTGAGAGCTTGAACTGGGGTAACCTGACATTCATACACGCCGGCGTCTTCAGGTTGTACGTCCATAATTTGCAACGTGTGTTCTCCGCGACCAACGTCACCAATGATGCGATATCGAGGAGAGCCGGGGACGGAACGATCATAACCTAATGTATGTTAGGAGTAAAAATTAATGTTTATGAAATTACAACCCACTGAACACAACAGAACAACTCCGATTCAAGGAGACGGTCAACAGTCAGTATTGTATACAGCGGACCTGATATTAGGACACTGTCAAACGGTCTAAACTACAACATGCATGATATGAATTTAACTTGAGTTACAGACCCAAAACGTAATTTCATGGGAATAACTTTTTCCAAAATTTTTGTCGACAGTGTTTTCATGGTAGAACTATGTATCTGTCTTAATTGAGAATTTCGAAATTAACAATAACGATTTCACGTCTTTGCTAGCAGCGGAGAAAATCCATACAGCGCAGAGCTACCTCTAGGTCATCGATATGACTGACAAAGTTTTGAACTGTTTTTTGAATATTCAATCTTTGCTCAGTATTCCATCACTCATTTTGACGTAACTTCTAACATGCGCTGGACTCGGAAAGATTCAATCTACTAATCTCAGGGTTTTGTTCGCACCTCTAATCCACTGGGTCATTCTTTTATAATTATAGAGATTACGGTTACTTTTGTCACTATTTTTCAAGGGTGGTTTTCTAGGTCAAATAGTAGAACACACGGGTTTTGAGGAAATGACACCTGACATTGGTTCCAATGCAGTTAAAATTCGAATGTTCCTTACCTGTTTCTCTTGATGATTAAAAAATTTACCATTCTTCTTATTAATTCACGGTTTTCTTAGCAGAAATATAATAAAAAGGTGAACACATACGGAGAGTCAAGCTTAATTACCATGTAGGTTACCAGTTGAATATTCTACATAGCCAGACATTCCTTTTTAATGGCTGGATAAAGGGCACCTTGTTGGAGTAGACTGCCGTCTAGACACAGATAACGCAGGTTAATGCTTAATTACGAAAATTGGCAATCACAAAATAAAAAATAGGCTTTTTTAGTACATGCAGTTAGGTTGAATTCGTTTATTTCACAAGTGTACTGCAACAGGCTGTGATTAGCAATTGTTTATCTAACTAACACTGATATAAAAGACGCGTATGGACTTTAGTTTTTGCACACATTTGAGGTGCCTAAGTCAAACACTTTTGAAAAGTTCTTGCCATGACAACTTCAGTAATCATTAAGACAATTTTGAAAACATTGGGTAACGGCAAAGTTTCCAAAAATTTTCAGATTGCTCATAAATGTTAAAGATTGAACTACGAAACCTCGCAGTATTGCAGCAATAGCCAGACATCATCTACCAGGCGATACGGCAAATTCAAAATCGTAAAAGACAAGGCGGCTTCAAGCGGTTAACGTATTGTGGATGGTTTCAAACTAACCGCTCGAAAAGAGATAACCGAACAGACGTAACACGAACGAATCAGGCCGAATGGCCCTGGTCTTCTCCAGATAATGCCGCAGTCCTGCCTCAGAAGTTCACCTTAAGGGTGTGCAGTTTACCATTCTAAGGACCAACGAGGCTTTTGGTTCAATAATAAAAACAACTGACCGTGTCTTCTAGGTATGTGCCTATTATTGACAAATTTTCACTTGAAAGAGATCTACTCAGATTTGTGAGCTTATCGATTGGTCCAACTTACGGCATGTACTGGTGCCTGCACAGAAGCTTTTTTCTGTGATGAACAACTAATTTGAAGTTTGGATCTTGCAGCAAATGAACATAGTTTCTTTGCTACGGCGCTATCGTTTTGTCAAGTGCATTTTTCAGATATTTTCGAAAATAAATTAGAGGAGTTATTTTTCTATAGAATAAACGTAGAAAATGACATTAGCACATTTTGTCAAGCACAGAATAAAGCTACATTATACCAATATTGACAGTTTTACTGCTTTTATAGGAAATTTTATCAGTAAGTTCGAACATAACTGGTTTGCAAACATTTGAGACCGCGAGTTAGAAGCACTCTAGTACGTTAGAACTCATCTGTTTACATCATTTATTTGCCGAAAACATGAGCTTGAAGAGAACTTAGACTTTTGAACCACAATTGACATGTTAACGACAGTATGTTGTTGCTTAACAGTTTTCAAGCAAACAGTGCTTGGGGCTATTTTGCGTCTCGATAGTACACTTTGGAGTGCGCTTTGCGGTGCATATTCTTTTGAAACGCTATTACGATTACGTAGATTTAACTTTGGATAACGAAGCCATGAGTGATGTTGACTAGTCTGTATCTAGGAGGTTGCACCAACAACAGATTAGGTATAAGGAATGAATTAGAAACTGGCCTCTTCAGGGCCAGTTCTGCCCCCAGAGGGGTTTCTCCCTAAAGCTGAATTGTTGCGTATATCAGGGGACCGTGATGGCTGTTTTAGCTGGCGGCTACGTTTTGTAGCCGCTTAAGGTATAGGACATGATACGTATTTGAGTATTTATGCCTCGCTCTAGCCGTTCAGTCGCTCGCATCATGTGGCATCTTAGTGTTAGATTCAGATAATTTAGTTTGCACAGACTTAACTAGTTAAGCCTTGTAGTAAAAACGTGAGCTAGTTGTCCGCCTCAATGAACACACCATGCTGATGCTGTGGCCGACTATCTTAAGGTGCGTGGCGGACAGATGATCACATGGCGTACAAGATTGATATCTTTTATCCAGGGTTAAACCACTGTGGATCGGGTTCATCTTCCGTGCTGCGGGCCTGGAAGTCGGTGACTGGTGGCTTCAGTTAAGATAGCAGCTAGTCAGATTCCTTGGCGCGAATGCTGTGGTTGTTTGACCGGGTTGTCTGCATATTTATTAAGGCGGGGTGGTGAACGTCTTGGGAGACATGTCGAACTGTTTGTCACTTACAGCCCAGTTGTTGGTTTACAAAGTGTAAACCGTTCGGTGCAGATTGTCCGGGTATAGACCTACTTCATTAGCAAGTATGTCTCCTTTCTTCCTCTTTTTACCACTTCTTGCTCAGAGCTTGTTACTTTTTTTATGGCCGTATGGCTGGTAAGCATCCGATGCATCGCCCTCTATCTAACACTCCACAGGGGCTATTTCACTCAACTGTTTATACGTACAGCCCATAAACTAAAGGGCGGATTAATTTGAAAATTGTCTTTGCATCTACCAAACAAAAGGTTTACATCCTTCATCTGTGCAGATATGAACGTTACTACAGTTGTGAAGAGTAACCTCATTGACACTGAAGTGACCAGCATTGTTTGATATAACGCATTAATTTGGACTGGGTTAGACACACAAATCATTCTGACTTGAATCCGCTTTGTCTTGTACAATTATGCACTGGTCATGCATCCACTGAAACAATATCTATTCATTTCAGCTCGACCACCAACCACATCACATTACAAACTTCAAACTCGGATAAATCATTCGGCTAGTCTACTTTGAGATGGAGCACTGGATTTCAATTTCTCTCCAAAGCTCATCAGTAGGGCATATTCCCTTCCCAACCGAAATTTACACTCCGACTGTCGTAATTATGACGGCAGCATATCGACCATATTGGTTAGTAAAATTGCAATAGGCAAGAACCGAAATACCAACAAACTGTGTGAGCAGAATTCAGTTGGTTTTGTCACTTCTAAAGGGAAACGTACAACATCATTCTGTCTAATCCATTCGGTTGCCCGTGATTAGAGATTTTCTGCTAGGTTCGGATTATTATATTCACTTAAGTAATCGGACATAATTAAGGTTGTTAAATTTTTACAGGCTGACACTTTCATGGTCAGCGTCGTTCGGGAGTTAACCCTTCTCCACAAGATATGTCTTAGGGATATAATAGGAGTTCAGTTTGTTGGAAAATCTTATTCACCAAGTGAATGGAAAATTACTCACAAAAAGTGCATTCACTCTTTCAACTCACACAAATACCAAGAGGAAATACGTTATGAAATTATTAGAGAAACTTCCCATATTAATCTCTACTGATGGGCTAATTTTTAAAAAAATGCGATCCACAAACAAGAGAATTATGGCTCTAAAAACCTGTGGACGGTAGGCTATTTCGGATTCAACTTGAACGGTTGGCCAGTGTATGTTGACTTGATCACTTCGAGTCGTGTTGAATGGAAATAAGTAATACTTGTTTATGTTCGTAATGTAACACAATTCAAATAACAGGCATAATCTTTTGGCTTAATCACAGTAAACGTTTGTATGAATAGTTTGTAATTTAAATGCTTGTGAATAAATAGTAGGCGTTTACTTGGTGAAATAAGCAGATCCACGTAGGACAGTCAAAATGTAGACGGTACTTGTGCAAAACAAAAGAACTTGAAGGAGATCTCAGATCACTGGAGGCGGAAATGGAGACGGCAAAAATCTAAGCAGAAGCAAGAAGTCTGTCGGAATAACCTTTAGAGGATTCAGCTATGCGGCTAACTAAACCTCTTATACTGCCAAACTATGTTTTAAAGAAGTGCCAGCCTCTTATCTACGGTTAAAATATGTAACATACCTCTGATACTTCCTTTTATGTACACGCATCTGCCTGACCCACCGCAACCACCCAGTTTTACTCCAAGACCTGAAAGTGTCAGTTCATCTAATCCAACTTGGATTAGCGTTGGTGGTACAAAGACATACAGCAGTGAAATTTTGGTGCGACCTGTTTACTCAGATTATTCAGCCATCCAGTCGGTTCTCATCATCAAGGTTAAAGAGTCAGCGAGAATCAGCCAAAGGCTGCAACTGAAACAACCGTAATTTTGCCGAATAGTTAATTTTCATGTTTTTAAGAACATTTTGACCAAACAATATAATTACCACGTACTGTCATCCGTTTAAAGACTGATAAAACTTTCGTCTTTTCATGTGCATTACAAATGTATTATAGCGGTATGAGTGATTTTTTGCGCCCTCAACTGTCACACATTTACCTCATTTATACACATTGTTTTCTTCCAGTTTCGTTATAAAACCTACCATATTCTAACAAGATGTTTTAACTTGATGATGAATAACTTAACTACTGTCGAAATCGGTAACTCAAGAACCTATGCATGAAGTTGTTTAATTAGTTGCAAACTAATGCATTCGGTGGATGGATGGAAAAGAATAAGTGTAATATTCAAGAAGGAAACTAATTCTAAAATGTTCCAGAGTGGATTGCACAGAAAAATAAAGTTAACGAATGTAACGAAACAACGAATAGATATCGCTCTGGTATTCATCGACGAACAGCTTTCCAGCCATATACACAACTGCTGGAAGCATTTTGAGCTTGTGATTCATATTCAGCAACAAACAGTTGAAAGCCTAAGATTGTTCATCATTTACAGCAACAAACGTTTATCTGAATCCACTATCATCATAAAACGTGTGTCGTGCAGTGTCTCTGCATACCTTTGATAATGGTTTATGTATCCTCAATAGTTTGTACATCTAGCGTTTATATCCTGCATGAGCGTTGGTACCGAATCAACTTTTATTCTTTCTCACTTTCTCAAGCATCTTATATTTTAAACGAGTCAGAGTCAACAAGCAAGTTTTTCGGGAAATATTGAAATGGCCATAGTTCAAATGCACTAAAAAAACTCAAAATAAGCTACAAGTTACCTCACACCATGCTAAATATGCAAGTGTCCCATTGTTTCCGTTTGCTGGCTATGNACCATGCTAAATATGCAAGTGTCCCATTGTTTCCGTTTGCTGGCTATGGACTCAATGGTTTTAAAGAGACTTTTCAATCCTTTCCCTTAAGTAAAGAAATATTATTCGGTATTGGCTGCATAAGTCGTCAAAGCGTACCAACCATCGTTCACGTATGATGGTCGACCGATGTGAGGATGCGATGGTTTGGTCTTGAATCAGTGGGTAACATATTTACAACTCGAGCACTGAGTAGTGGTTGTTTTCGGTCCGCATGGGAAAGTGCACTTTTGCAAAACCCTGAATAAACCAAAACATACGTCTGGTGCATCCTGGGAAAGTAGTGTTCAAAACATTCACCAAAATTCCAAATATATAACCGAATATGGACATGTGCAACTTTTCCCAGCTAAACCTGACAATTTACCCGAAAGCCATCTTTACCTTCACTGTAGAACGATTTAACGTATGGTTTTGACATTCAGTACAGTGAGGAAACTGACCTTCTATGAGTGGTAGTCAATATATTCCATATAGTCAGACGAAATGGACGCTTGATTTTACGCAGTCTGGTTTTTTATGAAAACGTCAACGCTTAGGACAATTTGGACAACGAAATTTTCAAAATCCGACCGGAATCAATGTACCGAAATGCACCCTGCTGTGTGCGAAATGTATCTGGTGAATTTTTTTCAGTTCATTTCATTTCTTTACTGTAAACCGCTTTAGTTGTTTCTTTTGGAACCCGCCTTCTTATATATTGAAACAAAAATCAACAGCAAAACAGTTTCTGGTCGACGTAACTAAATCGTTTTCTGTCATTGTAACGTTTTTCAGCTATTTTTTCAAACACTTTAGTGGCCGGAAAATTTGTCAGAATGTTGAAAATACTTCTGTTCAATCTAAGAAGTAATGTGTTAAGCTGAATTAAAAAAATCAAGCGAATGTAAAACAGCCACTGCCATCTCAGAAAAATACGACACCAGAAAACGACAGGAGCAACCACTGCAGACTTGGATATTTGAGTGTAGTTTGTGTGCTGCCTTTCAAAATAGTTTTTAAATAAAACATTATATTTACAATCGACCGCTTTTTCAGTATTGTCTATGTACACACTTCCTAATTTCATGCCGTAAACACTGAGTTTTTTGTTGACTGTCACCTTCTAATACACTTGCAAAAACTCTATCCACGCAATCGAATTGAAATATCGTTTAGCTGTGTTTGATGTTTTGTGGAGCATGAGGAAAGAATGCCAGATTTACAGTGCAAAGCACAAGATGTCCATTTAAAGTGAAATAATTTTTTGAAATAACGTCGAATATTTTCCAGATTCTGTGTACATTCTTGAAACCAAATACCAAGGGGGGCTCTATCGTTTATTTTTCTCGAGTGTTCAAGCGTTTCTGAGCATACATCTTTTGATCTATCCGGTCAGTTTCCTTCTAACGTTACATTTGATCATTCCATCATTTGAACTAATAGCCAACGTGTTCAATCGGTTGGATGATCAATGATTTATGGGCTCGAGTAGACGTATCAGACCTGGTCGTATCAGTATGGAGTTGGGTTTTGCTCTGTGCTCTTCAATGGATAATTTAACTCCGGGTGCCCCATGGATCAACCCACATCAATCATAACAAAAACTATAATTTCCGTTTCCCTTATGGGAAAAAAAGCAAAATTGGGTTAACTTCTGTATGAGTCTGCAGTGAACGTGCGGATAATCTTGACCCTAGAAGTTTGCAAATGCAAATAAGATAATAGCTGAATTGTTTTGTTAGGAAATGTTGTGAGTAATAGGCAACTATTTAGTTTTTCTCTCTAGTTATATTTTGCAATGCTTTGTAGACTCACTGAAACATTCCACGAAAGTTGTAGAAGTTCATGCCGAAACTCCAGACAAACATAAATACAATGGTGCATCAATGAAAAGATATTTGTCTGAAAGCGATTATACAGCCTACAATTGCGTAACAATGCGTTGTGGTTTAAACTGTAAACCTTTTGATTTTCACTACATATCCAATGTTGTTTCCACAATTTCTCTGAGCGACAGTTTTTGAACAACTCAAAATCCTTTGCCTATGTTAACGTGGTATTGTTTTTACTGAATGTCTTTTAACCTGCAGAACAGATTGCCATGGATTTTATCAAGTTTTAGCTTTGCTAATTTGTCAAAAACGGTTGATAGTTTATTCTTATCAGATGTCTATCTAACAGCGTCTTCCAAATTCAGATTGAAAAATGTACACAAAATTTCGTAAATCTGTTTCGATAACATATTACTGGTATATTCCTTGAGTTGTTACTTAATACTGTGTACAACTATTAGTATCTATTTCAAATGAAACCGTCAACCGTTAGAATCATATCATTTGATTATACAATTCCAAATATCGGTAGAGTTCACACCACACAAGTATAAATTGGGTTATGATGTACACACCCGAATCTCAAACTGTTGGCAATATTACGTCACGTTTTGGGAAGCATCTTAACAAGTACGAACACCCTATATATTGGAGTGTCAATTAAATTGGTGTTAAA
>QNGE01006524.1:5738-31006 GCA_008508345.1 Paragonimus westermani
ATTGAAGGCGCCAATGTTTACCAGTTGTCTTGGCCTCAGAAAACAATTATCGCCCGAAGGCACATGGAAGGCAGAAGAAATAGGGGGTAAAACGGGAGGAGAAAGTCGTGGTCGATTAGTAATGTCACTGTCGAGAGAACGATAACTTCTGATACTTCCCGGTCGTTTATGCCGCGGAAGGGGGTTGACTTGAGGGACTTCACCCCTAGCCGCTGACTCGGAAGACTGACCTGTGAGACAACAGGATATAGGGTTTTCTTGGGGGACCCTACCCGGAGCCAATGACTCAAGAGTCTGACTCACTTGGCAGTGAGGGGCTTGCCTAGCCCGAGGGCGCAGTGAATAAGACGATACTGTCTGATTCTGAACAGTGCTGCGCGCAGTGGATGTACTCGAATCTTCAACGGGCTTTTGAGAGATAGTTGATGTTTTTCGACCGTATTGGATAATACTCCGTCGGTCACGGTCAACCGTTGGGCGATCGGAGTGCTCTTTGTTTGAGGGTACCTTTTCTAGCCCCCTTCTTTCTGATACGGAAGACAGCTGTGCCACAACCATAAAAATAGTTCTGCTGTATGCCCATAGGATCTTGCCTCACTACCTAAGCACTCCAAAAACGAGGATTAACCGTGGGATCTCCAGTTTTCTCTTTTTCAGGAAGCATTGGGAAACCACCCAGAAATAAGTTAGAGTACCATCCCCTCATAAAGGATTTCATAATCGTTGATCCCGCGTTACACATAGGCAAAGGATTTGATCAGGAAAATGTCGAAGTAATTAGGCGCGCGTTAACAACTGCACATAAACGCTTGGCTGCCGAAGCCATCGTAATCATGAAGGCCAAGTGCCCTGTAAGTAGAGTTGACTGGGCTGAACTCTTTGGCAGATGGCGGCTGAATTTGGATCGACCGAACTGAATCGCATTCGTGGCCGGATGAGAAGACATTCATGACGCATTCAGATTATGTCCCCTAACTACTTTGATCAAAAAAGATTGACCCTTTGATCGACCTGTTCGGCAGACCATACAAATATCTATTTTGTTCAACTGTTCACGTTCCACCAATCTGTTGTAATTCGTATTTCTAACCCAGTATTTACTCACGTCCATGTGCAATAGACAAATGGCCTGTAGTTGTCACTGCATTGTTTAACTGATCAAGCCTAACTTATCAACAAATGTCTGGTGAATCCGGTCTGAAGAAGCTATTGTATCAGAACTGAAACGATACCACTAGGAAAAATTACCGCTTACCCACAAGTTGTTTGACGTTATGGGTGCTCATTAAGTTCCGAGTTCATTCCAACTAACGGTGGCTTGCATCTCCCACAGTGAACTGCTAAACTGCGCAACCTTGAAACAGCAAAGCCCTCATAGTCACCTTGTATGCGCGTCCTTTAAGCTTAAGAGAGATGCCTCTCTGTCGCCAGTGTTGTCCTTAATCAACAAATGTTACCAAGGGGTTTTTAAGCGAGAGATTCTGCTTTGTTCCATGCATCTTTGACACTGTCGATACAACATTCTGAGTGCACAAACCAGACAATATTCTGCGCAATTCATCAACCAATGTCTAACCCACGTAATCACAACCGAATTGCGGAAACACTTTACGTTTTAAGACTGCAAAGAGGATTCCGAAGTTTTGACAAAGCTCTTAGTATCTTCTACCATGTTCTGTGCTGCCTAAAATCTGTCAAACAGCACCTTATCATCAAAAACGCAAGGATCACCTAGTTTTTCATCGGATAGCAGTTTCACTCCAAGATTTTGTGAGTGCTGCTGACAGTTTCCTATTAATTTTTTAGTGGGAAAATTGAACAAAATTGAGGAAAGTGAACGGCCTTGTCGTACGCCGCTTTTTGTGCTGACACTTGAGGACATTCCACAGAAAATCCTGCACGAGCTGACCTGCGAGAATAAAGCGCCGACATTATGTTCACATACATGTTTGATGCACTTCATTTCACGCCAATCCGAAAGTGTAGACCGAGCAACAAGAACGAACGCACATTTTTAGCTCGGAAATACCACAATTTTTGACTGGCTGAATGTATGACGACGATCTGGGATTTGATGAAGAATTAAACTTTGATCACTACATTCCCGTCGATGACGATGTTTGTCTCTCAGGCTGCAGTGTGTTGACGAATTAGAACGGAAGCTACAGCTCTAGTTACGACTAGGGTAAACCTAATCTCTCCACGATTTTACAGGAGCTCTTCGTCACTTCTCGTAATGTGGGAACTATCATCGGATGTGTTGTGTCCTCCATACAATTTCAACCAACCAAGCCGAGTCCTTTACTTACGTTCTATTGCATTCTCTATAACATGCCTGTTTGACGTTTTTTCGGGTCAGCAATATTACTGAGTTTAAAAGCCGGAGTGCAGGATCTTTGTTTTGTTGGGTGGTTCTAAATCTACCAACAAGAAAGCTACATTTAAAGCCTGTGGAGGAAACACAGTAGAGGTAGCAGGCCTGTTAAATTAGACTCCAATATATTCTGTACTGTGGTCTAACCTTGTGTACTTATTACGAATGGGTATTTTGTCGGATGCGTCAGCTGGCATGTACTCAGGACCAGTAGTACGAATGGGCTGGAAGAGTCTGCTGGTTTTTCCTATAGCCAAAGCAGTTTAAATTTTCTTAACGTTCCCCTTTAGTCAATCAGCGACCAGGCTGTGTCTCAGTGTTCTACGGATGTTCGTCCCAAACTTGTTGTAGGAGCTGCTATAAGGAACATTGCTTCAGGCTTCTAATAATTCTAGAGATTCCTTTGAAGTCCAATGTCCATTCAACCGACATACCGTGAGTTACTCTATCTGTTTCATAAAAGGCCTGTGAAATTCGAGCCCAGCAGTTATTCAGGACTTCGGGATGTTGAATGCTAAATTTACGTTTCAGGCCAGCTTGACATTAACGCCTTACACAAGGTACAACCAGTTTCTCTGCAACCAGCGGTTACACACAGTGGGGTCATTGCTCAAAGGAAGCGAGAACAAAACGACAAGGAGTCATCGCACGACCTGAGTCTAAATATGCGCTTCTATAAGAGAGACAGTCCTGGGTGGAACACGCAGTCTGCATGGTGCGTGAAGTATAACAAGGTCAAGAATTATTGCCACATGAAAATGGTATCTTTCGGATGCACAAATGCAAAAGTCGCTCATCATTTGCCGAGCAGTGTGATGTCAAAAACATGCCACCAGAGGCTGGGTTGTAAATGCTGAGGCTAAATGGAGCAGTGCGGCAGATGTTGAGACCACAAAAGTAGCTTCGACTAGGAGGTTGTTTATGCCACGAAAAGTTTCACATTATGTGGAAACCTAACCAGTACACTCATTTGCATGGCTGACGTGTGTCCGCACACACACTCCAAAGCAGTACATCACCATTCATCTGAGCAACACATCCCAAAAAATTCATAGATACAGGTCCAGTAGTCGCTTCTGGTCCCTTACCTTCCTGATGTTCAAACTTGCCGTTTATTTTCTTAACATACCTGCTATACTACTCACAAACGAAGGTGCATCTTGTACTACATATATTCGAGGTTTTGTGGAGTGATTACCAGAATTTGGAGTCGGCATAGACCTGGGAACCAAGTATGATTGGACAATGTTGTGGGGGTCAGCACTAGCGTTTTTGTTTATCCACCCTATTATATGCAGCAGACACACTGGTCGGGTTTATGTTGCAAGGTTGACGTTGTACTAAGAATTTATTGGTGTTGTAATTATCCATCATAAGGGAGTAGCGACGCATCTGGACACTTCTGTAAAACAACGGCAGATCTGATAGAGTGCAGAACAGACTATCCAAGAGACGCTTGTGAATGCCACGCGGTGTGAGCAGTACAAACGGACTTTTCGCTCTTCATCTAGAAGAGGATAGGAAGAAAAGTGGTAGCACAAAGTACACTTCATTCAAAGAAGCCTGTGGTAGTTCAGCTGTATTCCCCATCAACTTCATTACAAGGTGGAAGTGTTCTTTTCGTTCTGTTCAAATTACCGCCCCAAATATAGCTGGCCAAAGCTGAAAACATTAACCGAGCTGTTCAGTCTTCAGTGAACAGTCTAAGTGTTCGAATGTGTTTAAACAAGAACAACCGTTCATTGTCCATTCGAATAATTTCTCCAACAGATGTATCTCAGCAAAACTTTGATGCGTATACTAACGTCATGGAGTCGAGTATCAAGATAGCTTAGCCGTCAGAATCATCGAAATGAAGTGAGTATACACCAGACCAATTACTGTTGCCCCTAAGTGTTCTTGATGCATTCTGAAACTCGTTTGTGGTATCTGATGGTTGAGAACAGTGAGAGCGTTGTCCCTACCTCGAGTTGATGTTTTTGGTATTGGTATGTTCGTCGAGTTTGACATTTAGGTTGCAACCTAAATGCCAAGCTCGGCGAACATACCAATACCAAAATCGTTTGTGGTATCTCAACTTTTCTGTAGGCAGGTTTCCAGCCGTTCATTTTTTCGCTGACCTACTGTCATCCATAATCTGGCCACCTAGTCGATAATCGTAGGGAAAGTTGTGGAGCATTCCAATACGATTATTCAGCCAAGCCTTATATGAGGTTTGTGGTGTGTTGGTCAAAACTATTTCGTGAGCTGTNAACCTAAATGCCAAGCTCGGCGAACATACCAATACCAAAATCGTTTGTGGTATCTCAACTTTTCTGTAGGCAGGTTTCCAGCCGTTCATTTTTTCGCTGACCTACTGTCATCCATAATCTGGCCACCTAGTCGATAATCGTAGGGAAAGTTGTGGAGCATTCCAATACGATTATTCAGCCAAGCCTTATATGAGGTTTGTGGTGTGTTGGTCAAAACTATTTCGTGAGCTGTGGTTAGTGTTCGAATGCAGAAAAGGATTGCTGACCAGCTCCAACAAGAACAAAACACGAGTCTAGCACTTCTTTACAAAAGAACTAGCTGTACACTCTACTAAACTATGACAGTTACTGCCAATTGTGTGCATGTTCGTTCTGAATTTCATTATTGTTGACCCAAGGGGCCTGAAACCAGTGCCCGAATTTCAACATCGATTACGTTATATCTACACATTTATAGCCTCTACAAGTTTGTAACTTTCTCATGAATAATGGTTGACTATCGGAATTCTCACTCAATAATCATGTATAAAAACTCCGGAATACAAGTTTCAACAAGTTTTTGGTAAACACTGAACACCACACCAGTGTGATGGTAGTTTTTCTAAACTGTCTGAATTGTTTAGTAGGTAGAAGTATAGAGCAACAGCCTGTTTGGGCAACTGAATAAACTTGCGTAAACTTATGCAGTCGCCAAAACTGGTGCCTATGAAGATTAGCAACTCTTTTCGCCAATTTCGTTGTTAATATTTCAACATGATACCTGTGAAGTCACTTGTGAATTATTCTGTTTTTCACTAATCTCGTTGAACAATGTTCCACACGTTTGATACCCATGTCATCTAATTGTTTATATCAAAATCGAACTGTTGTGAAGCGAATGTATATGAATTACCTACAACGCATAATGCGAGGTTGGAAAAAACGCATACGCACACAACAATATAAAGGTTTTGTTTATCCTTAAGGAACAATGAATGTAACGAAAGACTTGTGGTTGCAAAGCATCTAAAACGTTCTATGGATATCAAAAGCAGGCTGATAGTCAGGGAAAGAAAACGAAACGGATTAGCATTAACACGGTATATCCAACAGTTCTTCCCTCATGCACACTGTGTTTTACAGAACTGTACAATGATAAGGCAAATGTAGTCTCATAGTTCTCTGATACACAAACGTTACCGAAAACAATAGGTTTGAGTAAGTAACACACACACACACTGTGAATCCCTTAATTCCCTGAGTGGACAGGAAACTACTAAAACATGGTATCGATCAGTCACAAGATGCCCGGTAAGGATGTCGTTCCGGTATGGTCAACCCGTCACTAATCACAATCTGCAATACGTGTAAGCTAGCACGGAAATAGAACATTCACTTCTGGAAAATAAACAAACACTGCAACAGTGAGAACTGAAGCCGTGAGAAATATATTGGAAACGAAAGACAAGAGATATTTCGGAAGAGGTGCAAATATGATTATAACCTAAAAGTACGGTCCAGGATGAGAAAAATTCCTAAATTAGACAGAAAAACGGATGAAAAATTCAACACGAAAGGTACAAACAAAATTCAACAGAAGAATGAATCAAAGACAACCATTATTCAGGTTTTGGATAAACATGGATGGGGAAGTTACCTAGCGAGAGCGATCGTTGATTCATTGGAAAAAGATAACCGAATGGCACAGATTGTTGAGCCTAATACACAAATCGTCAATTTACTAATCCAGAAAAACAACGGCAAAACCACGGCCCCACTAACCGCAATCACATATAATCATATCATCAAGACCTATGACACTCATGGTTCATTCGCGTCCCGCAAACTTCAATCCATCACACACAAATGTTTCGCATTGAACCGTCACACACACCTATCAGTCCGGATCATATTATCTCACGCCATCCGATTCATGGTGGAGTCCTCCAGTGATTCAAAGTCGATAATACAATGCGAAATTCTTACGTCCACCACATTCTGCTAGCGCAGATTCTGACCATCAGGTTTCGATCACCTAGTCTCAGCTGCTTGTACAATGGCTCCTTTGCAATCCGCTCGTCCACCATCCTACACACATGTCCTAGATAACAAAACTGACTCAAAATCAGTATGGATTCCATCCCATCCGTCTCCGCATGACGACATTATTCGGTGTGCCAAATCATGCCCGCACACTGATTACTCATCAAAGGTCTGCGACATCAAAAATGAAGGCGGCTCAGATAACGCACACCCGGCTGATACAATGTCCAATTCCCACCGTCGCAGCAGCGCAGACACGGCGTGGACAGCATCGCTGAACAGCAGACAAACAACTCTGCTCACATTCTCAGGCTGAGCTACCTCCAGACGCATCATTCAAGACGTCCGCAAACACCGTCAGTCTTCTACACAACAGCTTGCAACTCGTGATCCATGGACAGATCTGTTGACAGACTGCTACCCAATTAACCGAAGTCTGCGCAAGTATTCAGGACGCCTCCAATAGTGCGTAATCCATGTGGGGCACAGAACATCTGCGTGGGGAAGGTTGAAAGAGAAGAGAATGTTTCGTCTGTGCCGTTGATGTCCAAACCAACTTTCAATTTCCAGATTGCGCAAGTCGTGGTTGGTCAATGAATTACATTTTCGCCGTGTGACAATAGTGTTCTACCAGACACAAAATAGCAGTGTGCGGATTGCCGAATTTCGTAGGCGACTTCAGACGTCGAGGGGTCGAGTATTTAGCTAGCGGTCATCCGCGTGGTGCTCAAGTTTTACGTCGTCCTCAGAGTTCCGGACAGAAAACTGTGAGCCTTGCAGCCAACTATAAATCGAATGTTGTTGGGGTTATGACACAACCCTGCTTCACGCCAGTGACAATGTCAAAATCATTAGTGGTCGGGCCACAATCATTTGCAACATTTTGGTTGAACCGGTGAACTTATATTTTCATCCAAACACACCAAGCACGGTATGCAACTCCTCAAGTCTGACGGAATCGAGCGCCTTAGAGAAATTCGTCGACGGAGCATAGGGTGGCTGGTTTCATTCACTGCACCTCCCCCGGATTTGTCGAGCAGCGGACATCATGACTGTCATATTGCGACTGGCTCACAGTCTTCACTGCTTCTTGGAATCATTGTTTTTTGTAATTTCTGCGCTAATCCACTTGAACGACACTCTTGTTCTCATCTTCTCCAGCACAGCACGGGAGGCATCAAAATGTCTGTCGGCGTACTGCTTTCTAACCTGATCCTGATCAGTCCTACTATGAGAGCATCTCTGATATCTTAAGGGACTGCTTCCCGCTCTCAGACCGAGTGAACCAGTCACAGCACGAATCGTTCCGAAAATCTGGCTGCGATGCATCATCGCTGTCCCTGCCGATCTAGCTTCATCTGCAGCCTGTCGATTTCACAGTTGTACGGAAATCTGCTGGTTTTGTGATCGAGTCGATCGAAATTTTGAAATCCTGTAGTGGCATACTATTCACGGTTTTCCAGACAAGTGTATCAGGACGACCTATAAGACTTCTATGGTGATTGCACCAGATTTTCATAGTGTCCTCCGGTTGAGGGTACAGGGATATCCTTTCAAACAGTGCTTCAATATGGGTGGGCTAAAGCTACCTCCAGCGAAGCGTTGAGCTCTTTGCATCGTCGGAGGTTAGCGTTGCCTTTCATCGTCTCGTCTCGCCTTTTTCACCAGCTGCGCTTAATTCCGTGAAGTCTTTCAGTGGACAATGTGGAATTCGGCTCTTTCGGCTTCACTGTGGGGACAGCGAACGCCGCGTTCTGATCTCTTATCAAAACGGTTCAGGATTCCCTAGTGCAGCATACCGACTGTCTCGATGGCAGCTGAGGTAATCCGTTTTTTTGGAGTGTTGCCACATACTCAGAGGGGTAGTGGTTTAGCGAATTTTCTCAGACGGACTGCAACTGCACGTTGAAAAGCAGTCGCAATATTTGGGCTCCACAAGTAGTTCAACATCCAGCTCTTACTGTTGCCCGATTGATCTACAACAAACAGACTTGTAACGTAACCGAAAAATTTGGCTCCGACTAATCCGTGCTGTGTAGTGCATTCAGTCTGGTACATCACCCGCCTGAGACGCACTTCGCAAATATCTCGCAGTCACACGAACACGTGTTCAACCGAATGTTGAAGACTGCATCGTACATTAGTTCACTCCGTGGTATCTCTCACATTCAGCTAGAACCGAATGTCCGTGATAGCCAACTAATGAGTAGCACACAGGTAGAGCAGATAATCACGGTGCGCACTGACCGCACCAGTTACGTGTGATCCGAAATCTCTTGGCCAGGCTACCGAGTCACACTCAACTGACGCATCGAAGTCACCCAGAACAAGCAGTCACTCCCTCACCAGTATCAAACGGATTTCGACTGACGGAAGAACACAGAACTTGTACTCCCCTATCAGCCGTATAACACATGGTTGAACCGTAAACACCGAGCAGTGTAGCAGATGTACCTCGACCGAGTCGCAAACATATAGGTATGATTCGAGAGCTGATACAATGTGGATCGTCAGTCATCAAGTACCTGATGCGGTCATCTGCTATGGAACAGACACTGTGTTCCCGAGCGTCGTCTGGTTTCGCAACCTGCACCCACTTCTCGAAACCTACCTCGATCTGCAAGCATTGCAACAATCAAGGTTGCAACATCGAAACCATGGAGGCCTGGTTCCATTGCCACCAGTGTATGGCGGCCTTCCGGTCGTAAGCTGCTGCATCGACCGAGCAACATCGGGGCACATGTCACAACGGCAAACGACTCGCTTCAATGTACATGCACGAACTTGACAAGCGGGAATTAAGATTGAATAGTTCCGGTGACGGTTCGACCTGTAAGACAAAAGGAACTAGGGTTCTTTTGGGAAACACAACCCAGACCTCTCTGACATAAAACCCAAAACAGCGAGACAACACGATGGAAGGTTTTCATGGAGAATTCCGTCTGGGGCCTATTATCCAACAGTCTGACTCGTTTGACAGCCCGTGGACGCAACGACTGGGATGTTGGCGACTCAGTCCTGTTACTACCGAACGCAGTAGATGTATTGCGAGCTACATCAAGCTTAGGAGAATTCGAGTGGGTTTTTTGACCGCACGGGATAATACGCTGGTTGTCGCGGTCAACCTTCGGGCGATCGATGTCCGCTTTGTTGGAAGGTACATTCTCTAACATCCTCCTTCCATTCGCGGATGGCTGCAGTGTTGCAACCATAAACATGCCTCCTCTGTATGTTCGTAGATTCGTGTCTCATTGTCTGAGCACATCTACACAATCAGCAGTGCGACATGCTACCCTATAATTGTACTATATTGTAGTCTGGCTTTTGTCGTTCGACCTTCCTTACATGCCTCAACCTGTAAAAGCCGGAGTTCAAGTCGACATATCCTTCTGGCTGAAAACAGTTCAGGAACCTGACCGCCACATCAAAGTGTCTGTACCACAAATAATGTAGTACGAGCGACTTGCTGTCAGTGTTGTTTGCAGTTGTTCTTTGTCTTCGGCCTCTGTGATGGGCTAATTCGAAACGGATGCTGTCAACCTTTTGCGTATAGATGCAATGGGTTTCCGTTGCCTGACACTCTGGCCTTCACAAAGGGAGTCTTCCATCAGGATGGTACAAAATGAGCTGATTATCACCTATTCAGATGATTCGACTGCCAATAACGCTTCATGACGTGCGCGATCTTTTCGCCCAACCCATTATTGATTTCCTGTTCTACTTCTCACGTTAGTTTAATGTTTCTCTGAGCTTAAGCAAGCCTAAAGAATACTGGGTTCATCCAGCTTTTTGTCGGAAGCAATGATACTTCGTTTCGTCCTCGTTACCTCCGTTTTGGGATACTTTTGGTCTATGGCATTCAATGGATAGTTTAAAGTTCTCCGAACTTTACAAACAGGTTATCCAAGAAAGTAAATCTTTCCGGTCGATAGTTAATACATCATCAGAGCAGAAAGAAGACATATATTGCGATATGTTAACAATTCACTTACTGTCGTCAGTTGCAAACGTAAAACATGCCAGTAATACATACATCAGGGACAAACAGGAACTACACACACATACAAGCACACCAATTATCATGTAATTGTGGCCATGGCAACTCGACAGGTTGTTTTAACCACTTCTGTGCACACAAGACGTTCTATCTAAGTTCACAGCCTTCTTGAAAGCAGCTTCAAAACGTCGTAAGGAAACGGACTGGTTCAGATCATCACTGTCAAAATTTCGAATAGCCCCGATGAGTTCATTAGACGTAAAGGACATTTTGGCCAACAGTCTGCCTTCGGTCTTTCATCATCCGGCCAATTACACAACATTTTACACCATCAGGGTTATCAAACCAGCAAAATCAAGAATAAATTGTCACATAAATACGTCATGCGTTTGTGAAGTGAAAGACAATTGGGTGAACGAACTGACCTCGTGTAGTATCAAGTAGGTAACGGGGGACCGTGGTAACTGCAAGTTGTGAACATGTGGCTTTTGAGCGTACACCTGTGAATTGTGCAACCGAATTCCAATCGCTTCCGATGTGGCCAGGATACGAAAAATTACCCTTCTGGATTGATGATTGGGCAAGCAGCGAATGGGTTGGAAAGCGACTTCCGATGGGACTTGGTGCCCTGAGTCAACGAGGCGCACTCGACATGGACTTCACCTCGCACTTAGTCAGCCACATTGAGTGGCGCTCACTTATCTTCTGAGAAAGGCCCCTGATTGTTCGGCCGATGCAACCTGCTCCACAGGATCATGTGAAAGGGTAAAGACAGAATGAGTTCAAACATTTAGACAACATATCTTTGAGTTATACGTGTACTACTAGGTTGGATCTGGATAGGATTCGCAGTTGTGCCGCGCTGTAGGTTTTCTCAAGTGTTACATATTCTACAAGACACCAGTTCATCCGATGCCCCGCCTTTGTAGTCTAGCGTCATGTAAACTAACTTATTTTCCGTGGATGGGAGCCAAACTTTTGGATCTGTCAGGTTCATATTCCTATCCATGAAGTTTACAGGGCAGGCGTTCCCTGCAAATATTCACCAGTTCAATCATGTAATCAGTGCATATCCTCGTAGCTCTGTGTGTCAAACTAAGAACGAGGTTCCTCTTCTATTCGAGAGATAAATAACTGAAAGAGCGATTCTATTAGCCGTTCCAAGCCTCATTCTCGTGAATACCCGTCAGAACTGAAGCGTTTGCACAACAGTTCAATGCCTCAGATGAAAAGTTGACGTTAGGATGTGCTGCTTTTGCCTCACTAGGTAGACCCAGCGTGCCCACAGTTTCGTCAACTACACTTATGACATCTCTCATGTAACTTTTGTAGAAAATGCTATTTTCAATAATCCCACGAAATTTAGTTCTTCCTAACATTGCCATGAAGATATCTGTCAGCAGTGAGCCTAACTGCGACTCCATCCAAACACCATCGTTCTGATTGTAACCTTCCCCGTCAACCTGGAGTTATACATTGTGCGTGAAGTTAATATCAGCTGCTTAAACGTGTCTTCGGTGAGCCCACATTTAAAACTTGGGAACGAATATATCCAGAGAGATGGTGAACAATTTCTGCAAGTGGTACATTCGTAAACAAATAGCATAAACCGAGGCAAAATACCCTGTTTTCCATATTCAGCGACCGAATAGAATCGACGAACCCAGAAGTATCTCTTGGCGAATGCACTGCGGTGTCCTTTCGAACGAGTTCTAGCAGCTCTGTTAGCTCGTGCGCCATCGAGTGTTATGGTGAATTACGCAGATTCAGGATCGGGCGTAGTCACCATCTTTTCTTGTCAACCATCCGTAAACCATACAGTCTATTTGTCGCGGTTCCATCCGGTCTTTTTCTTTCGAATGTCACAAAATCTATCAAACCCTGTTGTTCTAGACTTTCTACAGTTCTATAAATGTTCTTCTCAGTCGCATCTGTACTATCATTTACGTTTAGCGGATTGCTGATTATAGATGGAGCCCTCAAAGTTTCAGTCTTTTTCTGCAGGTAAGTCGATGTGTCCAACAAAACTATCTCTTCTCAGGTCATTTAACTCTTGGGTACGTCGTTTCCTCTAAACACTGTCAAGATGATTTTGAAGAGTTCTGGCTTGAGCTCCGAAGACCGAATCAATGATCCGACCTGCTTGGACCTTGGAATCAAACTGTTTGATCTCACTTCTGGGACAGCAAAACCTAGGACAGAGTGATAAAACCTCTGGCAACGGTTTCGATGGGTGCATCATTGTGAAATTGTAGATATACCTATCTAGATTGCTCCGGAATTACGATATCACATTTGCAGAATTCAAGCTTTTGTTCAATTTATCACAATTCGAACCCGCTTGCTTCCTGACAGATTGTTGAACTGAAAGTATGAGTACCCGTGGGCAAAAATTTAACGTGAACCATCACCAAACATTTCAGTAAACCGCTTCGTCACGTGACTGAGTAATGACAGCAGGTGGGGATGGAGAGCATAGGGAAAGGGATGATAAGGCTTGACGGTAGACAGGTAAAATTTCCATGCTCCGATTAATTAAACACCCTTTGCAGAGTAATATGGAAAAGCTATCAGCATATATTAGCAGCTCGGTGGTGAGTGAAGGAAGGGAGATTACAGAAGGAAAGGTGGAAATTACTCAGTCTAAATAATACATTACATACCGATCGATTATGAACGCAAAAAGATGGTCATATATGGTGTACAGCAAATGTCTCGGAAATCGTCAAAGCATGTTCAGTTCTAATCCGATCATGAGAGTGGGCTAGTATTGAGTAGTGGGAGGTTCACCATAATATAACCCGAATACTACACACAACTAGTTGTAACTCTCAGAGTCTCATAGATATTTTTGCCAACCCCCTTCATGAACTCAACCAATCTAAACATCACTCACAAGCGTATGTGTTTGACCGACTGCATATGGTGATCTAGTGATGCCTTAAGCAAGGTCAGTGGCGCAGTGCTGAATACGTTTGCCTCATGAGATCTCAACCAGAGTTCTAATCCAGGCTGTGGCAAGTACATGCGCTATCGACGAGTTCTGATGAGTGAAGAATTCTCGTCTACTGTTCCTGTTTGAAAGGAACAAACTGGAAAGTCTCTAGTGCTGTGACAGCTGCGATCAGTTGCGAGGGACATTCACGTTATGAAACAGGGTGTGCTCAAAAATGTTTGCTCAGTGACAGTACTTTCAAAAACTCTTCGTTGTTACATTCTTCGACGTCCCACATTTGGAATTCAGGATTTATTTGGAAAGAAGCTTTTAGAGTCAAGTACGGAAGGTCTTTAATGTGCGGCGAACATACCGTATATCGCAGTTACCGGCAAATCATAACTAATGTATAGATATACATATATATATATATTCAAATGTTTTACGTTCGTGACTGATGACAGTCAACAAAGTACATATAAGTTTTCTATGATTATTGGTGAACTGGATCAGGTAAGCTCAGTGTTTTAAATTTTCTAAAGTGTTTGGTTGTGAATTCCATGTAAATACATGATCTGCAATCAAAATTGAGCGGTGGATATCACATCTCCATTGCTTCATCTACGACTTGGAATAAACATTCAGTAGTTCATACAGTGGCTTAACTAGCGAAAGATTCGCGGGAGACTGGACGATAATCAGTTAGAGCAGGAAATTATATATTATGAACAACAACGGAGAGGAAAAACTAGTGGATGTGCATGTTATACATGCCGTTGTAACTCGAAGTTCCGATGAGGTGTTTGGAGTGCGCGCATTGAATCATGTCAGGCAGGCCAAACGACAAAAGCCAGACTACAATATAGTACAATTATAGGGTAGCATGTCGCACTGCTGATTGTGTAGATGTGCTCAGACAATGAGACACAAATCTACGAACATACAGAGGAGGCATGTTTATGGTTGCAACACTGCAGCCATCCGCGAATGGAAGGAGGATGTTAGAGAATGTACCTTCCAACAAAGCGGACATCGATCGCCCGAAGGTTGACCGCGACAACCAGCGTATTATCCCGTGCGGTCAAAAAACCCACTCGAATTCTCCTAAGCTTGATGTAGCTCGCAATACATCTACTGCGTTCGGTAGTAACAGGACTGAGTCGCCAACATCCCAGTCGTTGCGTCCACGGGCTGTCAAACGAGTCAGACTGTTGGATAATAGGCCCCAGACGGAATTCTCCATGAAAACCTTCCATCGTGTTGTCTCGCTGTTTTGGGTTTTATGTCAGAGAGGTCTGGGTTGTGTTTCCCAAAAGAACCCTAGTTCCTTTTGTCTTACAGGTCGAACCGTCACCGGAACTATTCAATCTTAATTCCCGCTTGTCAAGTTCGTGCATGTACATTGAAGCGAGTCGTTTGCCGTTGTGACATGTGCCCCGATGTTGCTCGGTCGATGCAGCAGCTTACGACCGGAAGGCCGCCATACACTGGTGGCAATGGAACCAGGCCTCCATGGTTTCGATGTTGCAACCTTGATTGTTGCAATGCTTGCAGATCGAGGTAGGTTTCGAGAAGTGGGTGCAGGTTGCGAAACCAGACGACGCTCGGGAACACAGTGTCTGTTCCATAGCAGATGACCGCATCAGGTACTTGATGACTGACGATCCACATTGTATCAGCTCTCGAATCATACCTATGTGCTTGTGACTCGGTCGAGGTACATCTGCTACACTTCTCAGTGTTTACGGTTCAACCATGTGTTATACGGCTGATAGGGGAGTACAAGTTCTGTGTTCTTCCGTCAGTCGAAATCCGTTTGATACTGGTGAGGGAGTGACTGCTTGTTCTGGGTGACTTCGATGCGTCAGTTGAGTGTGACTCGGTAGCCTGGCCAAGAGATTTCGGATCACACGTAACTGGTGCGGTCAGTGCGCACCGTGATTATCTGCTCTACCTGTGTGCTACTCATTAGTTGGCTATCACGGACATTCGGTTCTAACTGAATGTGAGAGATACCACGAACTGAACTCATCGTCATCATCATCATCATCTTCATCATGAACAGCAATACATCAGTGGTTCACACTAATCCTTAACTGCCACACAACCATGAAGAAATAACAACCCTTATATAGGAAGTGATGGAAGGAAAAATGAATGGGACGGAAAGGGATCTGACTACTGAAAATGACTACGTTCTTATTCAAACATTCAAGGTCAAGGTGCCTACACCTTGCAAACAAACAACCGAGCCGCATGTGAGAGAAAGGATCATCAGCGGGACAGCTTCCTTACGGCTTTCACAGCCCCGCGTCATTAAATGCACTCACTTCACAGAAAACTCGGACAAACAACAACAAGTACATTCGCGCCACTGAGCTCGAGTAGCCGCCATCTCACCTAGAATCTTCAGGCACCTATTCTGTGAGTCGTTATGGCCCCAGCCAGGGAGACGAACTCGATCTTCAGTTGCAGACCCCTTCGTGAACCACTTCATTTATCTACTCCAGATCATTATCTGTCCACCTCGCATCTCACACCAGTCGGTCACAGTGTCAGCGAACAGTGCTCGGTGTGGAAAACGAACAGCTGGCATCCATAATACATGACCTGCCCATGTAAGCCTGTGCAATTTTGGAGATTGAACAAACGAACTCGTTTGACAATCACTACCAAACATCGGATTTCTAACCTCACTGTTATCGCACCTTTTGTTCGACAAAATATGTTGATATACTACACTTCTTCGTGTCTCTTATTTCCAAAATCTTTCGTACCAGTTTAAATTTATCGTTCGGCTTTTCTGTTTCTCCCTCAGCTATAAAGCTTTGGCATTTTTGCTAGTCCACCATCTGGTTGAACATCGGTTGTACACAAAGGTCTTCACACGTACTCCCTCTAGGTATATTCCTCCGGGTTTACACTGCAACTATAAATGTTGCAGCGTCTACCACAGGTGGCGAATATTTTACGCAATCGTTCTTTGTTATTAATTATCTAAAACTAATCAGCCGAGAAATGATTTTTGTGAAGACAGCAAACGAATATTTTCTACTAGGAAATGTTATGTCTTGTTTTACACACGTCATTCAAAAAATGTTTTACAAAATCCATTGAGAATTTTTTACAGGCCTTTCGTTATGTATTGCGTAGTGTTGGCTGTCTATCTCCGAGATAGGTACAAGATTTCAAAGTTGATCGTAGATACAGACAGATATACCCCTCTTGTATTCCTGGTCCTTCGTGGACGGAAAAGAACGTGAAGAAATTCCCTATGGAGTACGCTCACGTGGTTTGAGCACTACATTTGCTTCGAAAGTTTCCTATTACAATTTGAAGGAAGGGAGAAAATCGTTTTTTTCATATGGAAGAGTATACGACAGAAAACAACCTTACCAATAATATGCGAACTACTTGGTACACATTTCTGTTTTTGACATGAACTTCGGATAACACCAATGAAACGGTTTAGCTGGAACTTTATTTTGTGGGCGACTACTGGATAACATTGTTCAATAAATGCTGTACAATAAACTATCAAAAATTCATAGCGCCACAATATTTCATATGATACGGATTACAGAAACACTGTCATCTTCTCGACCACAAATGATAAATCCACTTCTGTCATATCCCAATGCTCAAGCATTTGCCCGTGTCGCTCCATGGTGAGCTACTCGCAGAGCGGTGATCAATAGCTAGTCACATACATAAAGATTATCTCATGAAAGTGTGACAGAAGTTCTACTCCTAGCCCTGGCTAGGATATAAACGATTGAAGAGCTCTAGGAATTGCGAAATTCAAGCACAATGATAGAAAAGCGGTCTGTATTGCTTCGTCTATCAACATACTTGAAGACATTATCTTCTATGATTACAGACAGACTGTGAGGATGCACGGCCGGAGGAAAGAGACAGTTAGGTAGTTTGAACTTGAGAATATCCTGTGGCGGACCGCAAAAGTGATTTGTGTTTGATCAGAGGTGTGTGAGGTGTAGGTCGGGTCAATTTGCACAAAGAATTAGGTTGCAACTGATGACACTGAATGCGCTGCTGCAAATGAAACCCACAGCGCCAGACAGTTCCAAGGCGTTTATCAATTATGGGGGAAATCATGCAGTTAACGAAAGAAGCCGATGACTCACATGTATGCAGGTTTCAATGATAAGTGAACTGTGTTTCATCCATCAACAGAAATATGGATTTCAATCTAAAAATTTGATAGCTCTCCAACACTCTCAGAAGAATCAACTGACTAGCGGTGGGGCGAAGTTTCAGTTTTTCATTTCTCTATGGGTCTACCCATTTTCCAGTTTGCGACTTATCAGTATCGGTTTAAGGCGTCCCAGATAACTGAAAAACTGATAAACCAACGAACACGCGTCCTCATACGTTTTACCAGGCAAATTATCTCTAGCTTTTACAGCCTACCCATGTGTACAGTAGGCGTGCAAATCTGTTCAACGCTGAACCTCAGCCCACTTCCTATGGACATCCAGACAACTTAAACTGGTGATGCTACAGGTTTGTGAAAACAACAATCCAATTGTTTGCATTTTTCTCCTGGTGCGTTCAACTAGAAAACATAGTATTCATTCGATAAACCAGTATACAAGTGAATGGTAAAAACTGATTGAAGTACACCATCTGACCCATTTCCCATGCAAGACACCACCCGGCCACCTGGACCACTATTGACATGTTATGTCATTAGCAGTCAATGGGGCTAATTTTAGCGCAAAAATTTCCAATCTGTTGAGTCACCGCACAAGTGGTTACTCATCCAAGATCACATAGTAATACGGGGGAAAAGACCAAATTTCTTGAAACATATTCAGTATGATTAACGACGTTTCTACTGTGTCCTCAGTACACCTCGGAACTGAGAAACATGGTTTCAACTGTTGCATAATGTTCGTCCGCAGAATTCCACCAGTAAGTGTATTAATTCAGACATTCTATGAACGTGTAAGCAGTGCGACAAAAATGTTGGAAAAATACAGTTTACGATCTTTTTAATTCTAATCACCTTGTGTATCTAAAAACACAATACGAATAATTCACCCCGAATCTTAAACCCGCCTCAGTCTTTCCCAAACATTTGTACACACATCCTGAATTAAGGTGTGGTGATAGAATACAACGTGACTTCCGGACACGAGGTCAAACCATTCAATGAAATTTGAGCGTTCTGACTGAATCGAGGAGTTGTTTGGATGGCCCACATTCGTATGAAAAATGGACATACGCACACGAGTATGATGGCTAAAAGTGACTTTGTCAATTTATCAATTGTGTTGCCAATCAGGGCAATGTTCATTTTCTCTGGTGTGAGCCTGTGCACCGAGTGTGTTAGTATGTCCTGACCCAACAGCTAGTGAAGGCAAGATAAATTTGATTCCTCGTACGCAAAAATGATAGCCATCAGGAACTGCTGGATTTATATCCAATTGCTTCAGTTCTATCATTATGTGCAAGCTAAATTCATCTTTAAAGCTTACAGTACGGGGACAGGTTTCCACCTATTCGTTGTTTTTCAAAAATAGGACGGTAGCGTCAAATATCATTTAGTCGGTTGCACACTTCGTTTCTGTGTTCGATCATCGAAACGGTTTGCAATGTACGCTCGAATTCGCAACTGAAGCTCGTCTTGGCATATGCACAAACAATATGTTCACATGTTTCCTGATACTGGTCGATTTCAGTATGTTGGTCCAAGGGGTTTAGCCCTGAACACTGTGTGAGGAGGTTCATCCGCTTATTTCATAAATGAGCTGTTAGACTGAATCGATCATATACGAAGCATTCGGAAAGTTGAAATAAATGTTCGTTTGAATCCAATAATACTGTGCCATACGCCACACTAAACGATCATACATTGCCAGTTTATCTCGTTTATGATACTTGCACATGAGGTTCGGATATATTATATTTTTCTGACTCACACTAGTCACTGTTTTCATATTTACTGTGGTGTAAGTAGCCTGATGATCAAACACAGAAAACAATTCTTGTTCGCTACTCTGTCGTTCGCATGTCTTCAATGGGTATTTTCGACCGAATTAAACAGTCCAAGGACCCCATCGTTTTGAAGGAACTTTGGAGGTATCCGAGGTTTTTTACAAAGCTTGGTGAAACCAGAACAAGAATTCGTTTCCTGACTCAGTGTGTTGACAACAGCCAGTATCCGAAACACTACTGGAGAATCGTGAGACGTAATTGCATCAATCCAACTGCCGTTGGACTTAGTCGTCATGCCAACAGTGAGCAGGACACCATAGTATAGCTGGAGCGGAAGCTAGCCCACTGTGAAGGCGTACTGGGTGAGCTGCCGGAAAACGACCGTGTAGATTTCGAGACGTATGCTGACAGTATTGCAACCAAGCGAATTGACATCAGAATGACCGATCTGTCCAATCAGTTGAA
This sequence comes from Paragonimus westermani, assembly GCA_008508345.1. NCBI lineage: Eukaryota > Metazoa > Platyhelminthes > Trematoda > Plagiorchiida > Troglotrematidae > Paragonimus > Paragonimus westermani. The sequence goes on from QNGE01006524.1 coordinate 25,745, forward strand.
TCCTGTGAAACCGTGCGCGGAATTTCCGAATAATCTATAGCGGTATGTTCATAACTTCTTGAATTTGAATAGAATTTTGCTTCGGGCATTGTCACTAGGACCAAATTTTTGTTGTCCAAATCGTGAAAATAGCAAACTTGATTTAGAAGTTCAATTTAAAAATCTGTATGATCAGTTAGCTGCCTTAACACCGTCGTCAGCTTTAAACAAAGAAAGACTGAAATCAACGTTGGTGAACTCGTGCTATCAGTATCTTAACTACATGCCGCAAGTATAACAGCTCTTGACGAAGCAACATTCAGATGCATTGAAGTGTTTACAAAAGAACGAGTGTATAATGCTGTCCAGACCGAACGAAGGAACAGGAGTCGTCTTGATGAACAGGATTGATTACGTTACCAAAATGAGTACGGAGAAAGACAAAACACCAGTTATAGAAAAGGCGATATCTAGGACGTTGCGTGTAATGAAACAGAAGGGTATAATTGACCCGGCCGCTTTCGAGTGTATCCGTCCCACTGGGACAATAATCCTCAGGTTATACGGTCTGCCCAAATTGCACAATGTAGGCCTGCCCTTGAGGCCCATTCTAGATAAGTGCAACTCGCCTTATTATGCTCTGGCTAAATGGCTTACCAGTCTGCTTGAACCCGTCAGTTTGGAGCTGGCAAAACACAGTCTCCGGGATACGTTTCACTTCGTTGACGCAATCCGAGACCTGAAGTTAAACAACCAAAGAATGTTCTCACTTGATGTTGCCTCTATATTTACGAACGTGCCTCTAAAAGAGACAATTGACTACTTATGCGATTACATCGAGCGTAACAACAAACAAGTGGGCATCCCAAAAGAGAACATCCCAAAGAGAACAGCTGGTGCTCTGTACACGTAACGTTCAGTTTCCGTTCAACAATGCGATCTACCGACAGAGAGATGGAGTGGCCATGGGCTCGCCTCTAGGTCCCCTGTTAGCTGAGGTTTTCATGAGTAAACTAGAGACTAACCAATTGGGCGTGGTCGTCGTACAGTTTGCATTTTACAAACGCTATGTTGATGATATTTTCTGCGTCATCAACGAGAATGCTAACATGGACAGAGTTATGGCAGCTTTTAACTCCGCTCATAGCAGTGCTAAATTCACCAAGGAGTCAGAGAACAATGGTGGAATAAATTTTTTGGATGTTGGTATAGTAAGAAGGGAAGATGGTTCAATCCGACGAACTGTGCACAGAAAACAGACTTGGAGTGGCCATTACATTCACTTTGACAGTTTTGTTTTGCTGAATCAATTGCGAAACCTCATAAGATGCCTGCCGGGTAGACCGTTAGAGATCTGCTCCTCTGACACGTTACAAGCTGAGCTAGACTTCCTACAAGAAATGTTCACGCAGAATGGCTACTCAATGTGTTTCATTCAGAAGGTGATGCGGGCCGTAGAGTTGAAACTTGTGTCACCCTCTTTGAATAAGAAACTTGCGTCTATTAGTCTTCCTTTCAAGGGAGACCCCATGGCCGAAATTTTCTCTAGAAAGCTAAGAAAGTCAGTCAAAACAACCTAACTTCCCGCTCAACTGTGCATCAGTTTCGGTTCAACACCCGTTGTGATGTCACAACTCAAAGACAAACATCCATGTTTTACAACTAATTATTGTGTGTACTAATTTGTTTGCTCGTGTCGAGCATCATACATTGGTCGTACTACAAGGCGATTGTCGGACAGAGTGCGTGAACACCATCCTGCGTGGTTGAACACTGGTGTGAGTAAAACGGTTTCAAACGCGATTGTAGTTCACTTGACCGACTCGAATCATTCTGCCAGTAAGAAAGATGCTTTTCGGATTGTCTACCGAGTGCCAAGGAATCGATCAAAATGGTGAGATTTCGAATGTTGACCGTTGCCGAAGCCATCAGCACTCGATTGCGCAACCCTGACCACTGCGCTCAGAAGAAGTTCGTACGGACACTTAACCTCCCCTGGCCCACACTCAGTCAAGCCCATGATTTGGAACAGTGATCACGTAACTGATAACAAACACGTCGTCCTTAACCTATATTGACCGTTTTTCTGGCTCACACTAGTCACTGTTTTCATATTTATTGTGTTGTAATTAGCCTGATGATCAAACAGAAAACTCTGTCGTTCTCATGACTTCAATGGGTATTTTCGACAGAATAAGGAAAATTCTTGTAGCTTGAAGTTGTGTTGTTCGTGAGTCACAAATTTCCTTATACAGTTAGTGGTCACGTGAACAGAAAATGCAGTAAGGAAGAGCCAACGGGCGCGATAAATTACAGGAAGATGCAGGAAAATGCTGAAGCAATGTGATTGTTACAAACCTTCCAATAATTCACAGATAAAACTCGTTTCTTGATAAGTTAGCGCGATTCAGACTGCTGTCCAAAGTTTGGATTTCCAAAACCATGAGCGTTATCATTTTCCGACAGTGTTCGTCGTCGGGAGCACATAAAATGCGCCACACTCAACGTGATTAGCATTGTCACCCGTTGAATTTAGATATAAATTGTTCAAACGATAAACTCTGTAAAACACCTGATGTTCATTCTCCGAAAAAAGTGATCAGGGTTTGTAATCAGTTCGGACAGGAGTGGCTTCCGGATCGGGGAAAGTGCGGCCAATCGAAGTTCACGCCCGAGTTGCTACAAGTAATACTGTGGTCGATCAGCGCCACCCAGTCACATGACGGCCATCAGTCGGTACACCGATGCTGTATTTGAAACAGGTGGTGAGTAAAACAAACTGTCTGAACACGTGTCGAATTTAAACAACCGAACTGCTTGAGTCGGGGTCGTAGAAGATGAAAACGAAAGTGTCAATGATAACGTGACACACGTGCTGCTCAACAGTAATCTTCAGGTCAAATGTTGTCGGTTCACTATGAAAGGGATATTTTTACCTAATAAACTGAGGTTACTTATGGCCGCCAGACCACTGTTGTGTTTTTCTCCACTCGGTAGCCATTTACAGAGCCGGATTGTTGTCAGCTTTCAGCCCTCACAGGCAGTGTACGTGGCCTGTGCATTCTTTTTCAAACAAGTAGTCAGACTGAAGTTGTCCCCTCGGAGCAGTCTGGTAAGAGATCGTAGCAATCACTCACAATTTCTCGCATTTGCACGTACAACATGCGTTTCTCAGCGTGAAGCACCTGAGTGACTTTCGCTGAAGACCACTCCTTCCATAATTAATTAATATCTTCTGAAACTCCTATAGGCACACCGGTCCGTCTGACCAGGCACTATATTCTCAAAACCACAAACAGTTGGTCAAAAAATGTCTGACATGATCTAGGACTTTGCTCTGATAGTGGCAATCCTTTCGTTGTAGAGTGACCTGAATCATCAAACCGAGCCATTTCGACCAAACCACGAAGGGTTGGAATATTAGATATTCCTGAGATTGACCTATCGATAACAGACGTTCTAGCCCGTGTGGTCAAGAAATGCAACCACTATCCATACAATTAACAGGATGGTATGGACCGAATCGGTATTAGTTCTCCGTCTAGGAAAACCCATTTCGTCATTGACTCCTACCGGTGATGCTTACAAGCTTAATTTTTGTTTACCTACTAGTGGCGAAATCCTGACATTCCAGTTAGCTTTTCACGTTATACTCGGTCTCACAATTGTGTTCGTTGACAGTCAACACTGACAGTGTTCGATTGTGTGAAATGTTGTTTGGATGAGCTAGCGATACAAAACAGAAGTCGTGTTATCAATAGATGCTGCGAAGTGTGTAAAAACAGTCGTTTACTCTTGTAGAATGAAATTCGGCTACTTTGAATGTAGAAATACAGCCAGATCAAAATGAAATGCCTGATCTCTTTAAGCTTGACCGTGTCAGTTGACCGCTACCAGTTACCATCGTCCTGCTGTTGTTCAAAAGCCCGCTGATCAGACAGAAAAGCGTTTTCTGTGACCGGTTTTTCATATTTCATCCCTTGATGTGTTTTCCAACGAAAAAAACAATTTACAGGTTGTTTCCGCTTGTTTTTGTCAGTGTTTGAAGTTGGCGGTAATTTTGGATGTGCGGAAAAGGAGGGATATTAAAAATCAGGCGGAAATAGTGTGCTACGAAGTTTTTAAGACAAAAATATTTAATGCACTACTAAACACAAGAAGTCAGAATCCGGACTACCAGCAAGAAATTATTTAGTCTTCATAATTTTACCAGATTGCGGATTCCACGTAACCGGACTGTGCACAGTCACCATAGTTACTCTACTGGGTTTTTATTTGTATGTACATATATATATATCCTATTTATAAACAAATGTATCTTTTTAAAAACCACTGAAGTACTGGAGTTTGCAACAATGTCCTTATAAAGTTACCATAGTGATTGTGCATAAACTAGTTGCAGGCTATGACAACCTTCTTCACTGTCATTTCCTGACGGTCGATAGATTCTCGATGAAGAGGGTTCTTTTGAATCTACCGTAGGTGTTCAATTATAATACATGATTTATTTGCGATTTACTTAATTTTCCGTGCACCTCGCAATCAACAGTATTTCTCATCTGGTCTTCTCCTGAAGTCTCCAGAAGTGAATGCGTCTCACTTTTCTACTGTCTACCCGCGCACTAATCTCTGGTATTGGGGTAGGGTTTAGTGTAGATGAATGTGGTACCATTCCGAGGTGTTTGGTCCTTTTTTCAACGATCAACCTTTCGGTCGTTGAGTAGCAACTTGTATTGTCACGTAAGTTCCTATGAACTTCATCACATACTGGTAGTTGACTGAGAATGGTTTGCAACCACCGCCTACATAGAGTTGAGGTACATATACCTCCCTTCATAGAGTGGTTGATGAGACTTTATTCGAACATTGCACTGAATGCAATTATGTGGTCGGATATAGGTAAGTCGTGGTCATTATCAACTCGTCTATTGGCCAGATTTTTTATCCAGATACTGTTCCGGAGTGGTGTGATCCCCTTCTCGTCTCTCGCAAAGCATGGCATACTTGTAAAAAGTACGCGGATGCATCGTTTTTGCCTGTGTTCGGAATGGGTTGTTGGAATTGAGAACAAACTGTGACCTTTATTATGCATTACACAATTTTGCACAAACCATTTCGTTTACTTCGGATAACAGAGATTGAAAATAGTTGGACATCTTAAGCTAAGATAATATAGGGCTTGCTCCGCATATCTAGCCACTTGGTATGGAAAACATTTAAAATATCTAATTTTCTTTCCCGTTAATTGTCTGATCTCACTGAAAATTCGGTTGTTGTTTTTTA
>QNGE01006525.1:12778-30985 GCA_008508345.1 Paragonimus westermani
TTGTGTGGCAGTTAAGCATTAGTGTTAACCACTGATGTATTGCTGTCTATGATGATGATGAATATTTTAATGTGCCGTCTGGTTATCAGATTAATTCGCTGAAATCGAGCAGCTTGGAATCAATAGCTGGAATGAGATGGATCGGAGTAAGAGAGTCCCCGGATGGAGTACCCGATCTCACCCCCATTACACCACCGGGTCTTTCGAACTCTTCACAAACCCTTAGTGAGCTCGTGTTTCGTGGTATCTGTTGCCAGCCAGTATTAGCTGAATTGCATCAGGATCTAATCGAAATGCGCGGAAACACAACTATTCAAAGCACGAGTCAACCAAAAACAGCTCGGATTAACTGAATAAAGGATATCTCGCAGGCGTGTTTAATGCTGACTCAAGCTACCTCAAGGAGTAGAGGATATTACATTGCCGAACACCGGTACTGCAACCGGTCGGAACTTGTTTAGGTCTAGTCGTTACAACCTGCTCCGAGCAGCAGCATCAAAACGCATACACTTTGGAACAGGCCAGTGAGCAGAATCGGAGCACTTCAATCAGTATGAGTAGCAACTTTGCAGTCTGTAGTTGATTCCAATGTGGGCAAGTCAGGGTTACACCCTAGCGAAGAAGGGCGTCAGGTAACAGATAGTACAAGTGACGAAAATTCATACTGACGAAGAAGTGAAGGTAATTCACGCACAGACTGAAGAGCCTGTTGTTCAATCGAAAATGAACATGTCCAAAGTGGCTACCTAAATGAAACTTATTTGGTAACTAGCGAATCGAATGGGGCAATCACATCAATCCTAGATGAGAAGTGTAAAGAAAACCATGAACACGTTGGTAAAACTGGTTTTTGATTGCCTCTTGGCTGCAATCTGTCATAGGGTAGGCGGATATAAAAACGAACGGCGTTTGTCGTCTAGTATACATTATCCATCGAGTGTCATTGTTCAAAGCCTCCTGTCAACTACGATCCAGCCTAAAGAAAAGAATTCAGTCATGATGCTGAACGTAACGTCAGCATTCACATGACCAGATGTCGATCTCCTATGGTCCATGTAGCTTGAACTAAAGTGGGTGCGTTGAAAGCAGGAGTTATGTTTTGGCTTTCGTCAGCGGCATCACGGCAAGGTCGACAGCTAACGCAGACTACGTGAAAAGTAGAGTAGCAAATAACTTCAGGAAGGCGGCTTTGTAGAGTGTCTGCAGAAAATGTTTGTCGGACTGCCTCACATGGCCGGTCACAAGAAAGCGATTGGTGTGCGACGAAACTCGCCAGATATGTCAGGCAAAGTCACTTTGGAGAACGTCAACCATTAGGTCCACCTTGGGACCCTGTCTCTCATCTAAAGCAGTGATCTGTCAATTCCACCGGTTTGAATGTTACCGCAGCTGCGAATGAACTGATAAATGTTCACTCACGTTCTAAATTGAAGAAGTGCTGATAACGTCGCACAGGCGAAAGGACGCAGTGACTATACTGTACATTCGTCGAAGTAACTATCAATCGACACGTTAAAAGCAAAATACCACCGTCTCTTGTCGATGGCAGTTGCACATACACAGGCTCATTGTCGTTTGCGACATATGGACGAGGTACTTATCGTTGGTGAGTACCACGTACTGTGCATCGCGCGTGAAATTGAAGATTTTTTGCAGGCAAGCTGTTAGACACATTCGGGAATATAATCAAAACATACGTGGAGATTATTGCCTTCGGCCATATCGATCCTACCGATCATCACAACTCTCCGCTTACCACCAACTGGAGGTATAGACCCTCGATTGCAAAGTTAAAGGCCAGCACTGGACCGACGCATCGCAAGTATACACCAAATGTGGAAGCACATGGACCTTTAGACCTGGGGAAGACTAATTCCGGGCTGAATTAGGATTCCTAGCGCACAATTATCCGAGTGCATTCATCCATCAGAAGTGTCTAACCAAAACGAACACTAGCAAGCATTGAAAAAACCAGGAGGCCCGAAGCATATGAAGGTGTTCGAGCCAAAAAGAGGTTCTATGACTGATGGGATGGGCAAATACTAACGTGTGGAAAAAAGAACGCATTTCCAGACAACACTAAAATCACCTCGATTAAAATGAAATGAAGGAAGAGATCAACCGGAAATTAACAGTTTTACCCACATGTCTATACCCAGCAGTGAATACAACAAACTACTAGTATGAGTCAACATTGTTACGATAAACAAAAAAATCGACTAGAGCTGGCGCTTGCAATGGCCAGTTCGACATACGACAAACTGGCCAAGCTGTTGGAATTTCCCTGGCTTTTGGTTGAACTTCTCAAAACAGCTTAAAAAGTGTTCCTAACCCGAAAATATATTTTTTAAAGCGGTGTATGACAAGGAAAGTTGTGTTAGCCTCAGGCAAACGCTTGACATGCAAAATAACTTGTACCAGCACGGTTGTCAAGCGAGAAAACCCAGACACTTTGCCACAATTATTTCAGACAATTCTGGATGGGCGAACAACTAGTTATTCAAATTGATTGCCAATTTGATAGATGAGTATTAATGAGCCAATGTAGCCATAGGATATGAACACGCCTTCTAAGGACACGGTCGTGGATTGCGTAACCGATTTGGAGCAATGGCGGTTATCGCCGGAACGTGAAACCAAGTTGCTCGGAATTGATAACAAGAAAACGGTAAACGGGCTGGAAAACCAGTTCCAGTGAAACCTTTGGTCTGCAGTTAACGAGTTGGGCCAGCGTCGTACTGGAAACAGATTGCACTGTTCCTTTGGCCAGCCATATGCGGTTGTGGTTATGGACCCTCCTAGAACAATGTCTGGTAGTACAACCTACGTAACCTGCTCCATGAATGCACATGGGGGGATAGACTGGAAGAGAAATTGCATTTGAACAACACATGTATAGAGTGAACGTATAGATCGGTTTGGATAAGGTTTGAGTGAGGTCCGTACTTCTGACTCATTGTAGCTCTTTTCAATCAGATTATGCTGTTCATTCCGCCATCACCTCGCCTCTGCGGTCAAGTCACACACAAATCCTTTTTTCTTAGCCTACACAGGTACTGCTTTTGGAGCTGTCAGACTCATTTGCCGATCAATTTATTTTCCGAGATCAGTGCTCGCTGCAAGCGACCTTTGTAGAGAGGTTCCAACTTTGTTTGTATCGAGAGTGACCTGGCTTTTGGTTGAACTTCTCAAAACAGCTTAAAAAGTGTTCCTAACCCGAAAATATATTTTTTAAAGCGGTGTATGACAAGGAAAGTTGTGTTAGCCTCAGGCAAACGCTTGACATGCAAAATAACTTGTACCAGCACGGTTGTCAAGCGAGAAAACCCAGACACTTTGCCACAATTATTTCAGACAATTCTGGATGGGCGAACAACTAGTTATTCAAATTGATTGCCAATTTGATAGATGAGTATTAATGAGCCAATGTAGCCATAGGATATGAACACGCCTTCTAAGGACACGGTCGTGGATTGCGTAACCGATTTGGAGCAATGGCGGTTATCGCCGGAACGTGAAACCAAGTTGCTCGGAATTGATAACAAGAAAACGGTAAACGGGCTGGAAAACCAGTTCCAGTGAAACCTTTGGTCTGCAGTTAACGAGTTGGGCCAGCGTCGTACTGGAAACAGATTGCACTGTTCCTTTGGCCAGCCATATGCGGTTGTGGTTATGGACCCTCCTAGAACAATGTCTGGTAGTACAACCTACGTAACCTGCTCCATGAATGCACATGGGGGGATAGACTGGAAGAGAAATTGCATTTGAACAACACATGTATAGAGTGAACGTATAGATCGGTTTGGATAAGGTTTGAGTGAGGTCCGTACTTCTGACTCATTGTAGCTCTTTTCAATCAGATTATGCTGTTCATTCCGCCATCACCTCGCCTCTGCGGTCAAGTCACACACAAATCCTTTTTTCTTAGCCTACACAGGTACTGCTTTTGGAGCTGTCAGACTCATTTGCCGATCAATTTATTTTCCGAGATCAGTGCTCGCTGCAAGCGACCTTTGTAGAGAGGTTCCAACTTTGTTTGTATCGAGAGTGCACGACAGCACTACTATATATATATATATAAAGTATTCTTCATGTGGATCTGCTGCAGTGAGCACTGCATTTCCCAATGGTATCTCAACAACCAAGGCTAAGAAATGGGAACAAACATGCGTCGTGGATGTGACATCGATTTTTCGAGCAGATGGACCAGTGCAGAACGATTAATACATTCTCTTCACAGTCGAAAACTCAAACCAGCAAGAAAACGGAAGTGAAGGAAGCCACAGACAGTCAACACCTTCGACCATTTGTCATATTTTACTTGACATAATGATGTAAGTGGGCAAATGGATCCGTGTGAAATTTCTGGATTCTGGCATATTTTGTGGCTCAGCTGATAAGGCACCTCAACCTTTTGTTGGTTTGGCTACCAAGGTGAGATTGGACCTTGGCGTGGTGTGATAACTTGCGTATCCCGATGAAATATTGACCTAAAGTAGATAGTGTGATGATCACACTGGTCGTCATACAAGTCAATAAGTAGGGAGCTTATAACAAAATCTCCCTGTTCTTCGGGTTGGGTGTTGGAAAGAGGTTGGCATCTACTTTCGAAAGAAGTGGTATTGGTTCTATAAGTACCAACCACCCGCTGTTTTGCAGTGAAGAATTTTGAGCCAAATGTTTTGAATGAGAACCCTAATCGTTCGTCTGTCTGCTTGAGCGTTCTGATAGTATCTCAGCCCATATACAACCACGAATATTCACAATGACCACCAATTAAATCAGCCGTCTCTGCACACAGGAAGGTGGGTAGGAGCAAACATGCTATCGTTGATCCCTTCCAACAGTCCTAGCTGATTTGCCCCTCCGGTACTTACCGACCCCTCCTCCAGGTGATTAGTCTAGAGGATCAACAACAGATATAGGAAAGCAATGGTAAAATTATCCAGGTAGGTTCAGCTTCTTGCTACCCAGACTGATCTCCCTGGCCCCTTGATTAGGCACAGAAAGGGAGTTAATACAGAAATTTTCAAAGTTTAAACACTGCGACACAAGATAGGTCAACAGGCCGCTTTCGCAAGGGCGTCTTCGTTGATTCACTGCAGCTCCGGAAACAGACATTACGGGAAAAACGCAGGATATGGTCCTCTTAGAGAATGCATTGACCACATTCTTGCTCTTCGCTAAATTCTGGGGCACCGTCATGTGTCTCCGATCAACAATTGCCGTCCTTCTGACCTATACACGTGAAATCTATTCAGTGCATCGATCTGTGCTTTCAGAATCGTTTAAACGCACGGGCGTGCCCGACATGTATGTGAACATGCTGCCGACACTGTTCTCATAGATCAACTCAGGTTACAGTTCACGGTCAGCTATCTGACAGTTTCACCACCAAAAGCGGCGTACGTCAAGACTGCCAAGTTTCACCAGTATTGATTAAATGTTACAGATAAAATAATGGAAGACCATGTGCGGCACTCAAAAAATGTTAACTTGGATATCTACTCGCAGAAAAACCTACTAAGGTTGATTATGCTAACGACAAGACGTTATTGTTTGACAACTTTCAAGCAACATAGGCAATGCTAAACGCCAATTCACGTCCTGCTAAATTCTTCGGAATACGCTTTGCAACACCAAAGAGCAAATCGCTCTTGTAATGTTGGATAACAGGGCTGTAACTTCACTTGCCGTGCCTATTTGTTTTCTTCCTCTCCCCAATTGACCAGTTATTTTCACCAATTGTGGGGCACTTGATTCGCTGATCTGATTGCGTCACTTTACTATCACCCGATGTTGGGTGTCCGTGGACTATCTTCCTCGGGTTAGCTGCCTTGAATGTACGCTTATTCGCATTAACGAGTTGACTAAGACGGTCTTTTGAGTTTGATGGACCTCAGGTGCATAAATTCTGGTAGAACACCTGTCATAACATTTCGCAAATCTAGAATTCGCCTACAGGAGGTTGCTATAGAAATTGCCAACCAGTGTATGTGTTTAGAAAGTTGCATTAGCAACGGCAAAAGTATGGAGAATGAAATAAAGGCTCATATCCCCAAGGTAAGGGTTATATTGGCTAACCAAGAAAACCTCTGGTGACAGGGAATATCTCAAAAGCTTAAGGGTCGCTTGAGGATCGGGCTACCGCACGGCTGCAAAGATTGGCCGTTCGGGATACAGGACACGGAATGTCTTCAGGTAATTGCCCATCGACGTCAGCGTTCGATTGCCCGTACCAACGAGTAGGCAACGAAGAATTAGTAGGCAGGTGTTTGATGGTGGTTGTCAAGCGAGCTCCAATGTCCAATCTTTAAGGTTGCACAGACTTAGATGTGTAGACCATGCATTAAGGATACCAGCCAGCTGTCTGCCACACTGAACACTATTCGCCCATACTGCGGCCGGTCGTCGAGTGGTTAAAAGTCGACAGATGAAACCTGTTCACCAATAGCGATAGAAGACATACATCGCGAGGTGTTAACATTTCGTTTACTCTCTTCAGTCACGAACGTAAAACATTAGAATATATAGGACATGCGGTTAGCAACACAATAAAAAAACATTTAACCATTGGGTTTACATGAAACAAAGACTGTCGTCAGTTCCAGGGCAGACAAACTGCGTGAGTTGCTAACCGCATGTCCTATATATTCTAATGTTTTACGTTCGTGACTGAAGAGAGTAAACGAAATGTTAAGATCTCGCGATGTATGTCTTCTATCGCTATTGGTGAACTGGATCAAGGGAACTCAGTGTTTTAGATGAAACCTGGCTCAAAGAAATGGAGTCGTTCACCAATGGGTTGACCACTTTTGTATAACAAGCAGCTTCGTTGTGAGTAGTATACTACTCACAACGAAGCTGCTTGTTATACAACACTGTAAGTGGGGTTCGTCTTCCGGACTGGGACCTCGAGAATCACAGAGTCGATGACTGCAGACTTTGGGGCTAATCGATCCTTGTGGCGTGAATGTTGTTGTCGTTTGACTGGGTTTTTCCGTTAAGTAAATGCACTTATTAATGCGAGGGTAGCGATAGCACCTTAAGTTCACCTATAGCTCGATTGCTTGTTTCCAAAGTGCAGGCACCTTGATGCTGAATGTTTTGAGTATAGGTATGGTTCTCTTACATGGTTAGGTCCCTTTTTCTTCCATACCCTGTTCTTGTCTGTGGCTTACACTTTTATTTATAGCCGTACAATGGTTAAATATTATGAGGAACCAATGATGTAGTGCAGTCTTGGGTTACAATAATGATCGTTACTTCAAATCACGCCGAAGACTGAATTTTGCATAACTGGGTTTCTTACAAATTAATAAATCTTCCACATTGATTAACGCTGGCGTAACAAAATGGCGTTAATCGGAAGTGACCGCACCGTGGCCGATTAACTTTGTGACCACGGATATTTTTAAACTTACGCTACTGTTGTACACATTCCGGACGTACCTGCTGTTAAACTGATCATAGTAAGAGTGAAAAAGACTCCAGAGTATTGCATTCTATACAGTCAATACTCTTAATATTGAGGATTATTTACGCTAGCTTTGTTGGTCGGGTTCACTGTTCTGCATTATTTTCTGCTGAGGTCAACGCTAATAAAGCTACAACACAAAATGGTTGGGTCCGAAGAGTGAAAAATGCGTGCACGTATGTATGCATTTGCAGTTCAATCGGCCGAAGATAATTTACGGAAAAGGACTTACAATCATACCAGTGGTACGGAATCCGAACACGAAGCGTGGCAGCTAATGACTCTGCTATAAACACTTTGGTTGGAATTGCCGAGTTCTTTCGAGCCCCCACTTTTTGTGCCAAGACTTCAGGCGAATTTGATTGTGTGGTTTTATACTGTTCGCGCTGATTTAGAAGCACCTGTTCTTCATTTCGTAATGACATGACGGTACTAACGTTCTATCGCTGACCTTGAAACAAACTGTTCACATTAAGACTTCGAACAATGTACCAAAATGCGTGGGCAAGCGCACCCCAAAACGCAGGTGGTCCCTATTGTTTAGTGACAACTGCTGAAATACACTAGCATCCTCGTTTACATGATAATATTTAGGTTTCCCAATACACACAAGCAACATACCGTTTGGCGCCACCGGCATCAGGGCTAACTATGCGACAATCTTTCCATTCTGGTATATTTGTTTTAATCCACTTTATCACTGCTGGTTCTGCGTATAAGTTGTCAACCGGTATATCGAAAAATCCCTGAATTTGACTTGCGTGCAAATCCATGGTTATAATATGGTCTGCGCCAGCAACCGATAACATGTTCGCAACAAGTTTGGCCGTAATGGGAGCCCGTGATTTATCCTAGAAAGAAAGTAAATAAACATCATAATGCAATTATCGAGTTAGTGTAGAATGCTTGACAAGTCATAAAATCAACCACGGTGTGACCACACGAAGAGCAAACAAAACTGCAGATCGTCCTGACCAATATCACTGCTTCCAGGTGATGTAGCACGTTTGCCACTTCAAGTAGTTGTTAAGATACATGTCTGACGTGATGGTCAAGTGGACATACAGCGTTTAGCTGACCGCATAGGAGTGTCAAAGTGGGAAGACACGATTGTATGATTATAAGGCAGAACCATTTTGAAGTCGCAGCACCTTTGTTCGCTGGAGAGCAAAAGAAAAAGAAAACCACGAAACTAGAAGTATTTCGATCACCCAGCGGCTGACTGACTGCCGAAGTTCTATCAAACACGGAAAAGATCGGTGTCATTCGAGAGCAAAAGTGTTCAATCAAATGCATCCCGGCAAAAATTCGTTTGCGTGCCGTCATGCTTACCACTCTGGTTAGAATTTTTAAACACAAAACAAAATTGTGGTGCCTGCAATATTGACGTGATCTTTAATGAGAAGTGGGTGTTACCTACTGTTTTTGCTGACAGGCCAGACATTCAGATATCGTCGTGCTGGTGGGAAAGCTGAACGCTTAATTAAACTGTCTTGAGTCAGAAGAGAACAGGCTGGGCGGTGAGTCTGACGTTCGAACACATTTGCACTCGCAAAAGATGTCTGATGAAGGGATTTGCTTATTGCCAGACATTTACCACAAGGTACGTGAAAATACACAATTAGAAACGCAAGGTTTGCACTTGCGCACATCTGTTGGTAGTTGTGCATTATCATTCTCTTTGTTGGCACGCCCAGTGCACATAAGTGCTTACAACAATCGCCTCCAGCTCCTCGTCATCCTGGCGTTGGGAACTATCTTTTCGTTTCTACACGTCTTACATGTGCCATACTAAACTGACCAAAGTATACGCACTTCACAACCACTGAATTATTCATTGAGAATCCCAGTACAGGGGACACTATCTCACGTGGAGACTTCTACGAAAACAAACCAATCACAATGCAGCCAGTTACGGGTAGGGGTAAAGAAAGTGGTGCACTTTTTGGGAACCATCCGGACTCAAATCAGGCCGTTGTTCATGCACGTTTCGTAATAGGCTTACACGTTACACGACCCCAACGGAAGGTGGCTAACTAATGAGCGAGTGAGGATGTAACAAACGCTTATCAAGCAACACTAAAGAACAAATTATCCAGATCAATTCGACTAGGGTGAGCTGGAAAAAACAGTGGGAAGAAAGTTTATTATGAAGTAGGCTTAGAAAAACGGTGGGGTTATGACAGAAATGTGTCACGTCAATGAGACTTTTAAACTGACATCGCTAAACCCGAAAAGCTGCGATTACGACTACCGTCAACAATTAAAGAGAACCTGCAAGGACCATTTCAATCTTCAAATCGAGAACACAAGACTGAAAATGCCAACAAACGGACCGTCCCATAAACAAAATGACCGCATCCGTATATGCGCGCGAATGTGCGCTTGCGCACAGCAGCGTGGTTTGCAAATCAAATGAGCAAGAAACAGCACATTGCAGTCTCGGGAGCCCTCGGAATCTGATGGCAACGAACAAGAGATGAAAATAAATGTGATTCGGGAGTTTGTGCGTTGATTGGCTTAGTCAACAGGTTGGCTCGGAATGAAACAGCACGTAGACCGCATGACCGGCACAACAGGGAAGGAGTGAGACCAGTGGGCCACCCTACGAAGGAAACAATCCAGTGAAACGGCCAGTATGTTCGACGTAGGCAATTGAAACTGCACCTGACATATTAAACCACTCATCAACACAGACCATCGACAATATTAAACGACACTGTACGTGAACGGAGAGAACAGCTGTTTACGGTGTGATCGGAACAGAAAGTGGGATTAAGCAGGTAGTCCCAACATGGACTTGCTCCACTTCCAAATGCTCTGAAAACAGGATTCAGAAGGTTTCCGCGAGTCGCTATCTACAACTGCGAGGTAGTTATTGCGGTAAGCGCCTCGCATTTGCGGGTATTAGATAAAAATTAGGTTGTCTACGTTGAACACCCTAACAGATTTCTCGGAACTTCAGTTGGCTCACAAAGCAAACCAGTGGACTGAATCCAGCGTTAGTCGTGCGACCTAAGTCGTGCTTTGTTCCGGACCAATCGGTTGGCTAAACCAGTTAAAACCCAAACTTTGAAGTACGTTGTCCATTTTGTAACTGAGTCTATAGCTCACAAACGCATTAGTCGACTATAACGCACAATATAAAAACGGATAACGGCACGGTGGACAGTGAAAAATGTGCAAAGGGCGGCAGGTGTATACGCAGTTAATCCTACCCAACCCAACAACTCAAGGCTAACATATGAAGACAGGAAGAAAACTGGCCCTCGAACTGTGCTTTACCATGCGGCTCAGTCGGAAGACCAAATGGTCAAAGTCATTCGGATTTATGGGGTTTGTGACCAACAAGGGAGCCAGGTCAAAAACGGGTCAGTTAAAAGTACAGACAACACACCGAAACACCTATCCAAAAGCGAGAGTGTAGTTTGGATGCTAAAAATGACGAAAAACCGAGGGCGTTCATGAAAAGCAGACAATCGCGTGCCTGTGCGAACTTTGAAATTTACTTGAAGCAATAATGTTTAATGCCTTGTAGAAGACAAATGAAATGTTTTTCGTAACTGGAGACTTACCAGACAGTTTGGATGCCCGTGGTTGTTTTTAGTAAACTATGAATCCCTCGGGCTGCAATGTGATCTACGTCGTCACTGTTGATTGACATATCAGGATGGTGTGCAAACTTGTGCACAAGCGCACGTATCGGAGCGCAGGCAGGAACTAACATAGTTTTTGGGACGTATTATACTGATGCCCTGGGGTGGGTTGACACATCAGTTGTTCAGACCACAGCGCAATCCCGACGGCCACCAAGGACGAAACGACGCGCCCGGACATGTAGGCGTACAGTACGTTCCTCTCGAAAAACTCCCCCGTCAGAGAGCAAGTAATGTACATTACCAGTAAGATAACCATAGAATCTAACGTCGTATATACACACCGTTCTGATACACCTACCAATAACTTTAACCAAGTGCCACCCAGTCATCTTACTGCCGCTGTTCCGGTTGGACCAGCCCCGTCTCTGTTAACCGATGATACAACGCCGTTCAATAATAAGTGTAAAATCCGTCCGGTATGGTTGCAGTTCGCTACCGAATATCCCAATCATAATCCGTTGTCACCACCATGTACACGAAAACGCGGACCTATCTCGGATTACTTAACTGTGTACGTCAAACAGCCGTTCAGCAACACAGACCGCCTTAGTTAGTAATAACTAGCCAGACCTTCTGTTCTTACTGTAAATTTTCCAGTTTCATCCTGCCCCACGTCGTACCGGAGTAGACTAGGATAGACACAGGTGGGACACGATTACTGCGTGAGCTGTAGAAAACCCCACACGTTGTTCTGCGATCCAACACTTCTGGTAAGAAAGCTTGTAGACCACCCCCAACTAGCAGTTAAAGTTTGCTACTGTTAGCAACAGCCAGGACTAATTACAGTTTTCCCATGTCAACTGTAAAAATGATACGACAGAAACTATTGTAAACACCGCCAGAGCATCGCTTGACTCAGCAGTCAACCGACCCTGAGGAACATGAGTGTTTCACAAATGATATAAAAGGACGGATAAACAAAAATATTGACTCAGTGTTCTAAAATAGTCTGGTTAGTCATACCGCCACCATCTGAAGTCGCGACCAATTATTACCAGCAGCACAGAATGATGCTTAAGCCAACGAAGGAATGACAGAATCAATAATGAAGTCGTTATGAAACGCAGCAGATGCACAACCGGTGGAAAAATAGAAGAGCGAAGTGAAAGTGATATAGTTCTACATAGTTTTACCCACATGACTATATAACGCAAATATATCATTCACTATTTTAAACACCGCCTGGATGGTCACTGTCAGAGTGTACCGCATGGTAACAAATTCCAGTATGATACACTTCAGTCATCTCATAGCTACCCGAACTACATGTTCTAGGTGAAGGTAAAATCCCTCTTCATTGAGTAAAGAATCATTTTTTAACTTATAGCGCGGTACTGAAACGCCACACAACTACAACGCCTCGTCGATGATAAAAGCAACGAAAGGAAGTTCGCCACATCTGCCATAACTATCAATAATAGACAAGACAAAATCCTAGTTACACTCTTATCAACGAGGTTGTAATAACAGACAATCCAAAGATCACAATTCCACTTGGCTGTAGTGATCACGAGTAGTCGAATTCAGCGGTTTACACAGAACTGGATAACGTTTTCCCCAAATGCAGGTCGAAATGTCCATCACACAGCAAATTTCAGAGGGATGAAGACAGCTTAGCGAGGCCGAATGACCCTCCTCCATTACCACGCTCATCTTAGACGACCACCGGCGGCTCACCGCCGAGGAAATTTCCGACGCCGTTAACAACCATGTTTTAGTAAAGTATCCCCGGCCTAGTACAAAGCCGAGACGCTTACGGAATGGAATCAAACATCTGATTACATTGAAACGTTCATCCTGGAGCAGGTACACACCATAAAAAAAATGAACCTGCGCCTGCTCAATATGTTATGTGGCGCAATCGTACGATGCCTCATATCAGAGATAATCAACACGGTCTTGCTCGAAAAACGGAGATGGGTCCTTAGCTTTTTACAGCGAAGTTGCAACACACACAGAGTATGGCTGGCATTTCGCAACTGTAAACCTCTGGTGGACTTACCAAAATACATACTCTGAGTAAATAGTAGGTAAGTGTGTATATCCGCAATTCACGAGCGACCTCTGAGAACGCAGGTGGAAACTGAAATGAATTGCCTCAAAGTTTCGTGTCACAAGTCAGAATCAAGCTATGAAAACTGCCAACTCACAAATCACCCGGTCCATACTTGATATCTCCTATCGCCTTGAAAGGCTGTACCACTGAATTAGTAGAACCGTTTACAGTACCTTTTAATCGCTCCTTGCCAACTGAACCCCTGCCGAAAGCCTGAGAACAGTTCACAATCCCACCTATCTTTAAAGGTACATGCAGAGATGCTCCAGCAAACCAACTACCAACAGCACTACTTTCAGTGGTCTCTAAAGTATTGGAGAGCTTACTAAATAACTCTCTCCGGACACAGGTTGAAGACCTCGAGGTCATCACCAACGATCAACATGGCTTCCGTAAGGGATACTCATGCACCACGAATCTGCCGACTGCTTGTGAGTTTCGGACGAAGGCTGCTGAGGCAGGACTTGACAGATGTGGCTTATCTCGACTGCTCCGAAGTCTTTGCCAAGGGTTATCACTCCGTTTCGCCATGGAAAATCAGTAGTTATGACCCTGATGAGTGCTTACTCATGTTGATCGAGGATTATCTAACTGAACGTAGGTTCAAGACTAAGGTGAATGGATAGCTGTCGGAGTGGTTCCCTGTCAACAGCAGTGTTCCGCAAGGATCAATCATAAGACATCTGTTATTCTTCTTTTCGTCCTTGAACTATCCGGCACAGTCAAATCGTCGATGAAACAAAACTCTGCCCGTAAGATGCGATAGTCTTACAGAACGATTTGAAACATCCAAACCAATGGTCCGTAGAAAGTGACTTATCGTCCAGTGTCAACAAATGCAAAGTCATGCATATTCGCCATCGAAATCGTGCTGGCTACTGACTCCGCTGAACCATGCTACGCGTGCCAGTGTGCGGACATGGTCACAGTAGCAGACAGTTTGAGTCTGTCAACATATTGTGCAGCCATGGCTAAAAAGATGCACATAACTCTGAACCGCTTAGGAATAGTTTATGGAACCCTCCAACGAAAACTTTTTCACCATGTTTGTCTCCATAACCTACCCGCGTTTGGAGATTAAAACGCAGGCCTGTCGTCCCTACTGAGTGTTCAGAGACGAACCACTAGAAGAACGACGGGGCTCAGGAAAATCTCCTAAACAGGATTGGCAGAATTAAGTCAATTCTCAGTGAATTACAGACTAGTTTGGAGTGCTCAAACTCTTATCTACAAAACACTTCACGCCCCGAGTCATCCACCGACCTATCTCCCCCCATTAAACAGGTGAGCGGTTGAGGGGTTACTCAGTGAAATCGGGTAATGGAGTATGCAGACTAATTTACAGACGGAACTGCTACACAGCTAGGATATGCACTGCACAACTCTGTGGTCATAGCTGAATCGGTTGGGAGTTTTAAAACATTACTCGATCGGCACATACGTGAAGGAAAACCTGTACTACAAGTGTCCTAGCCGTCATCCTAGTCTAGTCCAACAGATCAGTAAATGTGCATATCTGACAGAATGTTGTTTCAGTATGTCTCAGTGTTCGTTGCTGATCTTACTGCAGACAGCAGCTTCACTGCAGTTTCCTTCATTTGTTCCCACTCGCCCTTTCTTCACATCTATAAATCGTCCAACACAGAGAGAGGAAGGCACAAGCAAAGATCTTCCGCCCTCCTGTAAGAACCTATGAACCTATATCAGAAAGAATCACACGCTGTTGTGAAGACTCAGCAAACGTGACAAAACCTGGCATCCGTAGCAAAATGCGACAGGAAATGGAATCTCAAAGAGACTCGCAATAACAAACAAGAACGAAACCAGTCGTCTTCATCACCAGCAGCGGTAACACTGCGTCAGTTTCATACATATTTAGCGAACCTACTAGACAACCATGAGAAGCACACTCTAATTCAAAAATGTAAGAGCAGGAATGAATGAAACTTAACTCCCGATAATCATTCTCATCTTAAATATTCAACAAGGTGCCTACACCTTGAAGACAAACAAATCAGAAGTGAAGAGTGCAACGGCATCCACGGAGCGGTTTACACGCCGCGCATTATCTCCAAATCTACAGAAGCGGGATCTTGGCAATTCTTATAAAGCACGTCAGTTACGAGCCCGAGTCAGCAATTCTGTAGAACACCTCGCCTTGACATCTTTACCGGAGTTTTAGCCGGTCCGTACAGGCCAAAGGGCCCAGCCGCACAGTCTGCGTCAATCGTGTGGTCTGTCCTGAAGTGTGCTAATACAACCGGCTGGCCGGACCGGTTAACACACAAACTCTCAAGTCACGTCATGCATGCAATCTGTGATCAATGTCATCCGGTTAGAAGAGTTAACCTGTTGAGCTTGAAAACAAAAACAAGTAGTAATCTCAAAACGACCAAATCAAGATCGATCGGCACGTGACTTTCCAAAGCAACTCCATTATACTATCACAGCATCTCCGTTATCTCATTCTACAAACATTATAAACATGCGCAGTCAATCATCCGTTTCGGAGTTGTAGGAACGCTACATGTGTAAGCTAAGCAACCCTGCGGTAACTGTTATAGATTTATGGAGCCTAACCAAAACGCAATAATCAGAAAAAGATCAGCTTTTCAGCTAGGTCCGATTTAATTAGTCCCGGTATATAACTGCTGAAATCTCTAGCTCGACACTTGTGAAAAAGAGTTAGCCGTCATAGGCGAATAGTGTTCGTCTTTGAGTACCATGAACAAGCGCGCGTTTCAATTCAATGTGACTGAAAAGAGACAATGGTTATCAGCAACTCGTGAAGCAGCACTCGAATGAACCTGTTCACGGCAAGTACGTTATCAGATGGCAAACACTCAAACGTTCAAATATTACTTAATACCGTAACACGTGCTCGCTTCCCCTCACATCAATGATAGAAAAACCAGGAAACTTACGGTTGTTCATTCTGAAATCATCAGTTATTCTTCGCCACCTCATTTCGAAACCGAATTATAGTAGCATGCTACTAAAACAGCCAGTATTTTGCGGTGGGCCTTCCTTGTCTTCCAACCAGAATACCTCCTAAATTAAACTAACTTTTTCATCCACACGGCGTCACTTTGTGACGAAGGGATACGGAGTTTACTACGACAGACGAGATTTCTATATCCACAAGATGTAAGAGTTTATAAATGCAAGCTCACGCATCCCATGTGTTCTAATGGAGCAGGTTCCATAGGTTGCTTTTCAAATGGATGCCGGTTTAGATACCATTGGGAAATACAGTGCAGCAGATCCACTCTCGATACAAACAAAGTTGGAACCTCTCTACAAAGGTCGCTTGCAGCGAGCACTGATCTCGGAAAATAAATTGATCGGCAAATGAGTCTGACAGCTCCAAAAGCAGTACCTGTGTAGGCTAAGAAAAAAGGATTTGTGTGTGACTTGACCGCAGAGGCGAGGTGATGGCGGAATGAACAGCATAATCTGATTGAAAAGAGCTACAATGAGTCAGAAGTACGGACCTCACTCAAACCTTATCCAAACCGATCTATACGTTCACTCTATACATGTGTTGTTCAAATGCAATTTCTCTTCCAGTCTATCCCCCCATGTGCATTCATGGAGCAGGTTACGTAGGTTGTACTACCAGACATTGTTCTAGGAGGGTCCATAACCACAACCGCATATGGCTGGCCAAAGGAACAGTGCAATCTGTTTCCAGTACGACGCTGGCCCAACTCGTTAACTGCAGACCAAAGGTTTCACTGGAACTGGTTTTCCAGCCCGTTTACCGTTTTCTTGTTATCAATTCCGAGCAACTTGGTTTCACGTTCCGGCGATAACCGCCATTGCTCCAAATCGGTTACGCAATCCACGACCGTGTCCTTAGAAGGCGTGTTCATATCCTATGGCTACATTGGCTCATTAATACTCATCTATCAAATTGGCAATCAATTTGAATAACTAGTTGTTCGCCCATCCAGAATTGTCTGAAATAATTGTGGCAAAGTGTCTGGGTTTTCTCGCTTGACAACCGTGCTGGTACAAGTTATTTTGCATGTCAAGCGTTTGCCTGAGGCTAACACAACTTTCCTTGTCATACACCGCTTTAAAAAATATATTTTCGGGTTAGGAACACTTTTTAAGCTGTTTTGAGAAGTTCAACCAAAAGCCAGGGAAATTCCAACGACTTGGCCAATATGCGCTGGTATAAATCGTTATGCAACTAACGCGAATAGCATTAACCAAAAACAGAACAAGTGATATAACTTTTGCTCATGAGTATTTCAGACGCTGAATCATCATAATCACTAGACAGCGATAAATCAGTGCGAACCACCGAGGCTCAACTGCCAAACAACCGTGAAGAATAAGCGAACGCTGTATAGAAAGAGAGAAGAGAGGGAACGGGAAGCGCCCCGATCACTGAAAACAGCCACGTCTACGTTCAAATATTCAACGTTAAAATGCTTACACCTTTCAAACAAACAACGGAGATTCAAGTGAAAGTAAGGTGTCATCAGCAAGATAGCCCCCTTACGACTTTCACAGCCCCGCGTCGTTAAATGCATTCACTTCACAGACAACTCAGTCAAACGACAATATTCACGCCACTGGGCTCGGTTAGTTGCAATTTCACCTAATGTCTCAAGCCACCGACCCTGTGGGTCGCGAGGGTCCCAGCCCGGCAGACGAACCCCAACAACAGTGACCAACCACTACGTGAACGACTTCATTTGTCTACGCCTGGTCACCTGTCCACCTCGCGCCAGTCGGAAGCAGGGTGGACGAAGAGTGCTCGGTGTGGCAGAAGAGTACCTAGCACCCTAAACACGACCTAACCACATACATCTGTGCAAACGTAAAGACTAAACAAAAGAACTTGGGCGACAATCAGCGCCCAACACCCGCTTCCTAACCTCCTCGTGGCTCACTCTCTGGCGCCACCCGATACGAGCGACTGGACGCAGACATCGGTCGTCAAATACCTGAAGACCGTCTACGTCTTCTACCCCTGAGCGATCAAGTTTCGCTGCCGTAAA
>QNGE01006526.1:5820-25890 GCA_008508345.1 Paragonimus westermani
TGGTACGTTTTTCAGGAAGAGATGCCAACCATCTTCCAACCCCCAACCTGGAGGACCAGGAGACTGTGGTTTGTCAGACCTCTACCTGTTGGCCTGCCTGGTATGAGTAACTCTGTCCAGTTTAGCCCAAAAGGTCATGGAGATGCGCAAGCCGTCACACCACGTCAAGGTCCAGTCTCATCGTGACGGGATAGGATCGTTGGTAGAGTGCTGATCTTTCCAACTGACCATCCTGTCTATCTCCCCGGAATAGTGTAGCCCAGTTGGAGGAGGCAAATTCACCAAAACATTCTAGTCAGGACGTCGGTGACGACTGATGAAATCAGTCATCATTGCAAACCAGTCAGGGTCTCGGCGACGGCTGACGAAATCAGACATCAACAAAGCACTGAGAGGCATGTCGGACTAACAAGCAGGAGACGTGAAAGTGAGCGTGTGTTGCGACAGGTGGATACGTGCAAGTATGCGTGGGTGTCACGCCAGCCCGAGAAACTAACGCCTATGGAATTGGCCTTACTTGGCCACTTGGGAGCAAAGTGGCCTAAACAAGCAGACAGTGATTCAACAAGTAAGTGGCCACATTTGGCCACTATTTCATGATATATATATTTACAGGCATTTTATTCATTCGGTCGTACTGGTATTTGACAATACAGCGTGTTTTCCCGCAACCCTGTCCTTCCTGTCTCCGCGCAATTAGACTAGGTGAAGCCGCAGAGCAGTGACCCATGTCTAGCAGTCAAGCCGTATTAAAACGTTTGGCAAAGGAAAGGCGCGTTATATCACCCAGTCGACGCTGTTCTGCCGGATCCATGTCTCCGTCACGCCCAGCGCGAGAGGCTTGCAAGAAAGCCACCCATGACGAAGTTCCGGCGTTTTTATCACTAGGCTCTGGGCAGTTGTATAGTGGTCATCCCAGATCTGAACACGGAGGAGTGTTTCACGATCACCGCTGGCTATGTTATGTCATCGGGATCGGCTGAGACAAGTTTTTTTATGGTTGATGCTGGGTTAGTGTGCCTTCTATTAAGGCTGGTGCCAGAGATGGTAGAAGGACAAACTTCGGCGGGATATCGGAGCCACTTACAGTTGCTTCCCTCTCGGTGCGATTCGTGTGGCATCAAACAGGCTGGAAGACCGCCCTACATTCGCCTTACTTTGACAAACAGCTTGGTTGTTTGTTTGTGATTTTAAATGTTTTAATCTGGACGTAGCAATTTTTAGTAATTAAATCCATTTCCGTCCTTTTCTTTTTACCCTCTCTCTTACTATAAAGAGTTTGCTTTTCTTCATGGTTGTGTGGCAGTTGGGTAACTCTGAGAACCACTGATATATTGCTGTCTGTGATGATGATAAGCCCGCCCATTTGAGAATACCAAGTGAAGATAAATGTACCGACGATACTCTCCTCATCGAGTGTAGCTCTAAGTAGACTTGATTTCTTCAGTCTCTAAAAGTGGAAGATGTGGACAGTCGCGATACGTTGCTTGCCATGAGTGAGGTAGCAGAGAGAGTATTCTTCCCGAGTTGGAGATCCCACTGCCTTATGCTCTACCTGAATTGGGAGGAGGCATTCCCGTCCAGTTGTTCAGGGATGCACCGTAGTATTAGAGTGCACTTCCGACAGTAGCGCCTAAGTTCTTTTGCACCTGCCTGAGTGTACACAGCAGATCATGCTTAAGCCTGACCAGGCTGAATTTAGTTTGCCTTAGCAAAGGGGAATTCAGCACGGGGCATCCAATGTCGACAGCTCTTTGATGATATTCGTACGGGTCAGGAATTGTCCATTGGTTCATTACACGACAACAAAAGGTGAGTGTGCAACACGCTGCCCACACCTGTCCTTAAAACGTGACATCCCCCTAAAGAATTGAAGGTCAGCGGCCTCACTCTCCAACAGACTGTTGGCTGTTTACCGGGAGTTTAAGAGCTGATGATACTCGTTAACCTCGAGAGTGTCATTCGGTCACCTGGCGCACTAGTGACTACGTGCTTAATTCGTCCGGGTGGTGGATAAACAAATCGGTGTATAATTGTGGATATCGAGCTGTTAGTCGCCCGTGTAGACTTTTACTGAAAAAATGTGTGGTTGGTGATTTCCCTTTCTGTTTCTTGGGTTGGGTAGTACATGCTTTGGGAAATGTTTTAAACGAGAACCAGCCGGACTTAGGGTACGCACACCTATTTTTTATGTCTCGCAGCGGGTTGCGGGATGTGGATTGCGCATTGCCGGTTGATAGTGACATTCCCCAAACCGTTATAGTAGGCGAAACTACTTGGTGGATTGGAGAGAGGTATCCCAAAGAACTGGCACATGCAAGTCCTACGGCCTGGCTTCTGGATAACATTCAATAACGACCTGTGAGACGCATGAAGTGACGTGTCACTTAATTCGCGAGCCCTATTCTTAGCCTGATTTCATAAGCTTTGACAAAGCCTAGGCGGTTAATCATGGTTTGTATAGATCTTGAACAGTGTCAGGTATCCCTGTATATTCCCAGCCGCATTACTTACCATCAACACAACACCGGATTCCGCTCAAGTGGAACAGTGATAGATACAAACTGGAGACCGCACCTGTCTTTTGAGCGAGTTGACGATATCATATCACATCATATTAACATAAAAAATATGTTACAGTAAAAAAGTTTATAAACGTTAACTTTGTACAGTTAACAGCCAGTTGAATTTTAGTGGGTCAGTGAATTACGGACGGGATTAGGAAACAGGAGCTGCTGAGAATTCTGTATCGCGATCCGTAGGACCTCAATTCCATTAGTGATGGGCTGAAACGGGAGAAAATGCACCGCATCCAAATTAAGGTAATATATGCTGGTCAGAGTGAGCCTTGAAAACTGTCACAGAGTTAGAAGAAACAACATAGCCAGGCAGAAGATCCCAAGCCTCCCAAACAAGCAAGGAGAAATTTTGTCTGCATTCTAGCCTGCTATGCTGGGTCTCCAATTTGAGGGGGCGACCTCACAGTGTAGTGCTATTTTGCTATCGAAAACCGTTTGACATGGATGATCAGACTTCGTTACCAAGAAGGTTAATACCAAGTTGCCTCTAAGGTGATGATACTCTATAGAGCGTATGTGTGGAGATGTCAGCTTTTCTTCAGGGATTAGTTTTCATGTTTCGGACTGTCTCAGTGGCACGAAGCTGCAGTTTCCAACAACAACTTGTCCTTTTTGAGACAAGGTGGCCATATCACAGCACAGTTCTCAAGATGCGGCCGAGCCAAACTGCTACACGGGAGCTGGAAACAACAATGATCAACGTAGCCGAGAAGACGTTTCAGCAACAGCGGAGTATTACTAGCCTTTCTGAATTTGCTTCAATGTTCGGAAGGCTCGTGTGAGTGTGCGAAACAAAGGTCTCTAAATCCTTCGCGAAAAAGACAGTCGAGCGCGGGTAACCATCAGAATAATACGTGATACACAGAGTTGGGAATATGCAGAACTTCATCCTTACCAGCATCAAAGTCCAATCGGTTCACATGAGAACAAAGACGGTTACGCGTCAAAGTGAACCACTGATGTATTGCTGTTTATGACGATGGTGCCAATGATGATGATGATGATGAGATCCATGGAATGGAATGTTACGGTCATTTTGTAGGATAAGAGAATCGTCAACAGTGTTCACGGCACGCCAACATTTAATGTCGTCAGCAAACAAGGGGGTAAGTGAAACAGCAGGATCATTGATAATATAAAAAATGGAAGCGGGCCAAGAAGTGAATCGGGGTACCCTCCTGCGGTTGAACCTGCAGGCAAATAATGCACCGCTTAGACGTATCCCACACAGACGAGTATTGAGATGACTCCAGTCACTGGAGGAGGTTGCCTTGCACTCCGTAATGGGAAAGACTAATGATTGGAACAGCATGGCTCACACGGTCAAATGTCAACGTATACAACATTAATACCGTTGCCCTGATCAAGTGTTTCAGTCCAATGATCAGTGGCTATTAGCATATTTGTGGTACACGAAAAACCCTTGCGAATGCCATGCTGTACATTGGGGAAATCTCGAGGTGTGGTCCTTATAAAGCGAGTCATATAAGAACGACTTCAAAACACTCGAAGAGCCCAGTGACAGGGATACTGGTTAGTAGTCAGTGTGGAAATTAGGCCTACCACTCTTGAAAACGCGTGTGATGCTCGTGAGTTTCCAACTGCTGTATACTCTTTCATGGGAGACAGAGTGCGTGGGCAGTAAACTAAGTGGGTTCGCAAGCTGTTCAGCTGCTTCGCGCAAGGCCTTCGGAGGTATACTGTCGGAGGTATGAGAGCTGTCAAGCACCTGTTCATGCTCGTCGCAGGGCTCTAAGCAGCAGGCACAGCATTCCGGAAGATCTTGTACAAGTACGGAGTCTTTCCAAGCAAAACAGTCTCATTTCTCAGCGGCAGTGATGTTGGTGTCTTCAGGCACTTTTGCTGATTTCTCACCATACTCAGCGGAGCTGTCTTGAACAGTAATATATAGCTTCAGAAGGATTGTGCGGGGCCTTAGAAGGGATTCCGTAGGCGGATTATCACCAATGACTGGTCTGAGTAACTTCAGAGCAACTGTGACAGTCCTCTCCGACTTTACCAGGGAAGAAACCGATCTTGCAATACCATATTGTATTACTGGCTATAGCTGTATGGTTGAAGCATATGAACTTAGTAAAATACAAAACACACGAGGTATTAACTGCGTGTGTACGAACTACATCAATCCGATGTTTTATTTATACTGCCCAAACTATGAGCTATACCATGGTACATTCTTATGAGTCTGTGATTTTTAAGAAACTGCGAAATGCTTTTTCAACAATCCTGTCTACATTTGGTGTTCCCAAGGAACATCATACGGAGTGTCACAAACATCAACCAGTGAATTAGTAATTCATTTTTTACCGTCCTGAACAACACACATGGTCCTCACAAAAACGTACTGGACGCTCAGAAAAACTCTATTGTGGACCGTATGATGTAAGCGTACTTCCTAAGGAGCACTAAGGACTAAGTATAATAATCCTTCGGCCCATAATGTGGTTGGCATACAGTGAAACAGTATTTTTTATCGCTCCTTCTATCACGATTGATTTCAGTCTGAGAATCATAAATTCAAGAAATCCTTACATTTAAGCTATCCGCCCGATACTTAATAAGGGGAGACTGCAAAATAATGTCCAATACCCAGTTCCATTCTCCAGATGCTGCCGAACGAAACTGTTATAAAGAAGCTGAAAATAACTAGGGTTGAACTGTCCGCAAATACGTCATTCACACCAAGGTTCTAATAGCCTTTTGCATTTGTTTCGGCGTTCTCAAAACTTAAGAGGGTGTGCGAAACAGTGGTTTCTAGGTCTTTTTTAATAAAAACTGTGTGAAGTTAGTACCCGTCCGGGTGATTCATTGTGTTCAGGGAGCTTCGAATGTGCATAACTTCACACTGACCAGTATTAAACTCAAGAGAGTTCACTCGATACCAACTAAACAGTGTCCAGGTCCTTCTATAGGATGAGAGAATCATAGGTAGTGTTGAAAGCTCGTCAAGTTTTGATATCATCAGCAAACAGTAATAACGGAGAGGTGATTGAAAGAGGAATAACGTTGATAAATATCAAAAGTAGTAGGAGCAAAGAACTGAACCTTGGAGTATTCCAGTGAGACTAGACCTGTAGGCAGAAAATGCACTATTAACGTGCACCATGTACAGACGGTTAGCAAGATACCACTCAAGCCAACGAATAAGATTGTCTCGATCGAAACAGCACGGTCCACGCGGTCGAATGCTTTGGTAAAGTCGAGATAAACGTCTATTCCATTGCTTTGGTCCACTGACCGGTGGCTACCAGTAGATATGTGGTGCACGAACGGCCCTTTCGAAATCCGTGCTGTGCATTAGAGAAGTCACGAAAAGTGAGCTGCTTATCTAGCGAGTCGTACACAAGCGCCTCTATGATCGACGAATGAAGTCTAATACATATTGAAAGGGCGTACGAACCCTATGCACGTCACTGGCGCACTCACCGCACTCGCCGTCTTTTGAAGGTCAGCTTTTCTGTACACCAATGACAACCTAGTGACGCCCATGCGTGTGTACATTCCTATTGGGCGACGTACAATAAAGTCGTTTCAAACTTCGGCAACTGTAACGCGCACCGAAACCATCGAGCGCGCACAATGTGAATTTGAGTGGTGTAACGGTGCGTGCTGCGATGAAAATTATCCTCAGGGAGTGAAATCTGCCGTTAGACGGCGATAAAATGAGAAAGCATTGAGCATTAGACAATATTTCCGTGGTATCGCCCAGGAATGTGAAAGTCATCGATTTCCATGACAGTGAGCATCAGGGGAGTTAAAAAGA
Source organism: Paragonimus westermani (assembly GCA_008508345.1). Taxonomy (NCBI): domain Eukaryota; kingdom Metazoa; phylum Platyhelminthes; class Trematoda; order Plagiorchiida; family Troglotrematidae; genus Paragonimus; species Paragonimus westermani. Next base: position 12,184 of record QNGE01006526.1, read on the forward strand.
TTTGTTTTAGTCGACCGTATATCAGTTTGTCCTTCATTTGGCGCCGAGATCGAATTTAGCGATTGTAGGTGTTGTGACGGTATACATGTGGTAGCTTGCGAAGATTTTTTTCACGTGTGATTAATATTTGACCGAGGTTATCTTATATTCCATTTTAGGTTATGGATTATTTACAGGGCTTCAAAGATATTTTTCAGGATCGCGAATTTGCTAGCTTCAGTGAATTCAAAAACTGCTTACATAGGTACATGAAGGATCACAATGTTCTGTATGTGCTTGGTTCGAGCAAGTAATTAGGCAGTGGACGCTTGAAGTACGATCATGTGAGTGTGGTTGCCACTGAGTTTACCTGTTAGATGGCGTTCCGTTGTATGAAACACAGGCGACGTAAGAGCGAAAGCCGTGGAGTACGACGTGTTTAGTGAGTTCAGTTCACATAATTCCCATTGAACAGTTCCCGCGATACATGCTGCCAATCGGGCTTCAACGTAGTTAAAAGGAATACCGTGTTGGTTGTTAGCTCTTTCACGTTGGAGCACAACCACGACCTAACTGCCTTGCTGTACGCTTCACAGACAGTAAAGTGAACAACTCGAGACATCTTTGTGAGTACAACACGCCAACTTCTGAGTTGAAGTAGTATGCTGCGGATGTTTATGGCAAGTATATAACTACCATGGATATCTGCAACATCCGTCATCGGTTGAAACCGCCAGTGATAAGTAAGTGGGCTAGTGCGCACTAATGTGGCAGAAAATCTGCCACAAATCCTGGATCATATAGAGAAAAACGGCGGGCTGCGTGTCATCAGAGACGACAACAATAGGTACACGCACATATGTTTTGCAAGCAGAGAGCAAGTGCAGTTGTTCAGACGGTTCTCTGACGTGGTAAACGTCGATGCCACTCATGGGACTAACCGCCACAAGTGGGTCCTTCATCACTCCGCATTGGCCGCTGTAGTCTAAAGCTGTGTCAGTTCCTCGTTACAGACGGCATGGGCCATGGACGACCCGTAATGTACGCCTATGTACGAAGTGAGAAATATGCATCCCTGTGTCATTTGTTCGAGACATTCCGGGGGGTTATGGGGGAACGCATACGTGTCAGAACGTTTTTGATCGATAAAATGGCGGCCCAAATGCGAGCAGCACGAGTAATCTTTGGATGCGACATCATGTTATGTTACTTCCATGTTCGGGATGCTGTGAGAAAACATACAAGTTGTTGTAATAAACCTTATAATCACCATCCAGACGAATTCATTCAGAAGCCGGTATTTGTTTCATCGCATGGCTACTTGCAACAACTCTGAAGAGCGAGTGATAACATTTGTCCATTAATTTCTCAGGTTCAACCGTGATGTTGCACTAATCCGGCAAACAGACCCCAGCTTCATGAACCATCTCTTGTGCAATTGGCTGTATATAAAGCCAAAGTGGGCCATCCATGCACAGTCGGACGTTGTTCATTTCGGAAATCGAACTAACAACCGTCTGGAGAACGCGAATGGGCGACTAACGAAGCGCACTCATCCCAAAGATCACTTAGCCACGGCCATTAGTAAAATTTGGTCCCACAGCGAGTGGCTAATGCAAAATAGCCAAGGTGGGAGAAGAATGTTCACATGGGGGTGCCCTGTGGATATTGTGGTAACCCCGTTAATACGAATGGTTATCGGTGCGATAGGGACCAGTTATTTTTTCATGTGGAGTGCATGAATGATGCTGACATATCACACCGCCCCTTCTGCACAGGGCAGTTACAACCTCCCTCGCCAGGTAAGTTATGGTATCATTAACTATGCATGTTCAGTTGCATCGACCTCAAACACGGTACCAACTCCGACGTTGAAACGAAAGCACAGACCATGTGCAGCTCCAATATTCATTGATGATACATCTGAAGATGAGCTTCGCATTGTTTCCCAGCGCAAGCGGGTCCAAGTGAAAGTGTTCGCAAATGACAACACAGACGTCACCGGCAAACGTAATTGATACCCCACTTAACATGTTACATACGGTTTAACTGTAGGCCAGCATGCACAGCAAGCGGAGGACTTCTACTGAAGCGGCACAGAAAGCATGCAGCCTTCTTGATTTCTGACGGAATAACCTAGATTATGATAACATGTACATATAATAAACGTATTTTGATATTTCAGTATCGCCATGTTCTCACTGAGGGGTGCACGTAGGCTGACCGTCGAGCATAGACGTCAGTGTGTCCAACCATAGGTCGTGGCGTTGTGATTATAGGCTGCACGTAGGCTGACGGTGGAAGTGTTAACCCCGAATGGCTTCCTGCAGTACAGTACCCCACTTCTCGTTGAACCGCTTTGCTTTCATGAAGACACGTGATATTACATCTTCTTAGTGATGAGGTAAGTGAAAGATGTTACATGTTTACCGGTTAGCTTAAGGCCAAAGCAGCTTACGCCGATTACGGTGAGAAATATCTACTCTAAGCAGATTACGCAGGGTTTCGCCCGCTTTATGTTTAGAAGTCATCAGCTGCGGACTCAAATACTTACCCACGACGCCTCTAATTTTCAGTGGTTTCCCATCGCACGTGGGGATGATCATTATTACCCAAACTTATAAACTGTCGGCACCTATTTCAAGAAATATCGAATGAAAAGTCTTTAAAAAATGGATTACAAGTTATACGGTGCATGTTTATTAATCATTGGTTCCTTATTCCCTTTATCAACCAGATCGCGAAACTTCAGCTATCTCATCAACATATTTCGGTGTTAATTTAGCGCAAATCCTTGGCGTCCTTGATAAACATCGTTTACGCATTGAAACAAACGAATTCTCACAGTACAATAGGCATATTCCATACTTTCCTAAATATTCCGTTCACAATTACTCCCACGATATTCCAAACCCATATATTTAGGGTAAACTAGCCACAGCATACACTCCCTGCGGATAAATTCAAGCGCGTGCTGCTATGTTGCCGGTGCCGTTTTGGTTTGCGTTTGTGTAAGTCGTTTGCCTGACTTACTGGGCCTTCTGCTCATGCCTGTTCGTATTGTTTCTTTTTTCAGGACTGTTGTTCTAAACCCTACTTCGGAAGAACGCTGTTCCCCGGTGCCTCCATATTGCTCAAGATTCGGGCCACATGTGCTACGGACAGTCAAAACGGAAGCGGCTGGTCTGCATGTTACACAACTGTGGCCCATGGCAGTATATACAAATGTGATTAGTTCGAAACGTGGTGAATGTGTAACGACTTATAAGGAAGGTCTAATGAGCACCGTTGTTTTGTTGCAAATCTCGAGACTCCCCAGTGGGGCATGTTTTCTCTTAGGACCATTGTATTTGCCATTCCTGTCCAGAATAAAGCTCCTCACTTGTAGTACAAAAAGCAGACAATTTCACAGTTAATGGATCACGTGCTGAAAAGCAGACAAGAACCTTCAGAGGACAGACCCGCCTGAATAGCGAAAACGCCAAATAACAATCGCCACTCCTGGCCCACCTCCGACCAACATGAAGATAGCGGTGGACAGCGTTCCTCCAAAGCAGGCGGTTCCAGCAGTAGTCCTATAAGAGGGAATGACAAGGACCAGCGTGAGCCACAGACCTGGTAAGTCATGCACACAACTTATACAAACGAAAATGGCAATGAAAAAACAATAACACACCCTGTTACATGATCATGATGTACAAAGAAGTCACAAGTTCACAGTCGACTGATCAAGGACTCAGATATGGGAAGGAACCCTCAAAGAAGGAACATTCAGAAAGTGGTCACAGCAGACAACGGCTACAGCTCACGCTGGTGCTTACGACAAGACCACGGAACATAGAGAGAACAACAGCACAGGTTACAGTGTGTTTCGGCCAATTGTCACTACAAGTGCATATCACACAAAAACTACGCGAAATGGGAGTGTTTAAGAGTAAAGCACTTGTACAAAAGAAAGTTTGGGCGATGTTTGCAATATTGGACAGTCGGGCTATTCATTTGGAGCATTTTCATATCCTCCCTGTGCATTGATCTCTGGAATAGGAACAAGAGAAAAAAGACGTGGTATATGTACAGAGGATGTACATTTATGTCAAAATTATACACAGGTGATAAAATGGATTGAAGACGAACTAGGAAGGTATCATAAAACGTGTTACAGATAAAGGCGGGCTTTCAACCGACTATCACACTTTTGTTTGGTAGGCTGTCGGAGCATGTAATTTTTCCCCGAAGGAAAGGATAACCGTAACTTTCGGTTTCACTGGGTATGGCGTAGAAGTATCACCGACGGCATGTTTTAGTTCGTCAGAGTCGTTAGAACGTGCTGACAGTTCAGGCAGACACCCATGAATCTGCGTAGCTGGGTTGATGGGACCTTGCACTCGAAGGCTCAGTCTGCCTGAGAAGGACTCAGACGAAAAGTTGACAATGTATCCAACGGCCCGAAGCCCTACACATCATCGGCCACATGTGTTAAAGCACGGACGTCAAGAACTCTCCCACCAGCCCCATGCATTTCAGAAACTCCGCGCATGAACTCCTGTGAAGGAAAGCGCTCAACTTCCTTGTAAAGATTGTGTAGTGCAGGCTATGAGAGGAGGTATGTACCACAGAAAAAGTTTCGCGAGATGTTCATTTTGGCGGGTTGACAATTTACCTCACAAAATCACAGGTCCCGCATGAAGCAAAAATTGCCGACACTCGGTGGTTTCCCAGTGGTTCGATTTCAAAACGGAGGAACATCGACGTGTGAAATCAAGAGGAATGCAATGCCCAACAGGATTCAAACAGTGGATAATGATTCTGACATTCCAAAGCTCTTTTCTGTTTGAGCGCGTCCGCCAGGTTTTCGCGAGTTTTATCAACATCCAAGCACATTTTATGCACACAATCTAGTGGAAATCGTGAACCATGTCACAGTCAATATCCAGAACAGGGGACAAACCAATATTAAGATTAGCAAATATCCTGTCCCACAAATCTGTAACACCGAGAGGCACCTGCGTGGTAGGAAAACATCAGCTTCCAGTTTATCCGAAGCCCCGTCTGTACACATTTATCACAACAACCTTCGTAACCTTCGTCTGATTCTGTTTGCTTCAATGAAGCACGAGCAAACGTATCACAGATAACGCGAGACAGATGGACATCCATGTATTCGCGACCGTCAGCCACAATGCCATTTGGTAAAAGTACCTTTAACTCATCTATTATATCGCAAAGAAACGCGTTTACGCTCGTTGGTTTGCATGGACCACAGTTAACGCCTATAACTGGTGGCTGTTCGTTTTTAGAGCTTAGATATCTACCGAGGACAGACCGAATCTGCATGTCTGACTTTTAAACGGGGGACTGCCCTCGATATGTAGCCGTAGTTCGACCGTGTTTACTCTGGGGACTCACCTGGATGTAAACTCTATATCCAACAGGTTTTTGGGTGGAACTTCGGGTGGTTTAAATAATAGACCTTAGATCCTTGTGCACCTCCGGATGATATTTCCGATCAACACTCATAACAACACGCTGCTAGGGCAGAGGGGCACCAACCTTTAAGAAGCCCCGTGGCAACTCTTTGGAGATGGAGCTTGAAGCCAAGGGTTGCAATCCGCCGACGGCAGAGGTCGATAAGCAATTGGGGCCCTCTGGTTGACAGCCACCCAGCAACAGTTCAGAGGGCAGATGAGTTGGAGAATAGACAGGCCTTATGAAAAAACAAGGATTACACTTGTAAACACACTCACTCACTCATCTTTAACCAAATTGACAAGGGCGGATGAAATGGCTGTTGCAGTAGTACATCCATGACGATGATCTTAAATACTGACCAGATCGCATGGGCAACGAACCACTAACAACCGCTCATATTCACGGCGATAATTTGCCCACTGTGATATATTGTATGCATCAGACATCGTCCACCGAAAAGAATAAGTTGCGTGACTTCACCGGACGACCACACAACTATAAGCCACTGAACACTAGATTGTCGAGGTGACGTACAAACCCAGAGAAACAATAAGACGGCACCGAAAATCAAACCTTATTGTGTCAGAATGATTGTCAATTCACGCTGCCCTCGATGGAACGCCCTACTCCACGCAGTATCGTGGTCAGAACGTTTCAACATTCACTTCACTCGCATGAAGGCCGGTCGACAGTGTTCGATCATGCTGCACACTTAGCGTAAGTTAGAATTGGACCTGGCTTGTGAATCCATCGTCCCAGTGGAGCAACAAATCGCCATTGGTGAGGGTTGTACACATCACTCCAAAGGCCAACGGAGCTCGCTAGCCCGACTAAAGCCTGTCACCGTAAACGATGTATATGGTGGTGACCTTGTTCTACTGACTGAAGGCCCTCGGCCCTTAAGAGTTGGACACAAAACCATGGTGAGCAAAGTAGCGAAGGGTGTCGACAATCACGTCCGCGAGGTATACTTGAGAACAGAGGGCGGCACGGTTGGGAGAGACGTAAGATCCATATGTCTCCTCAAAGGAGCAGAGGATAGTGGCGTCGTAAGCGAGTAAGTTTCAGGTGCAAGGGAACCGGTTCACGATACACACTCAATCCGCAGCTACATGGGTGTTGAACAACCACGCTGGTTTCGGGGGCCGGTGTTGAAGCACCTACTTGCGTCAGTGGTTGATGATTGTTATATGTTAATAGAACGTTGATTGCCACGTTCCCTGTCCTATTTATTCCCCTCACATTGACTCATCTCCTTATGTTGGAATTCTCTATACCTATTACGAGCCTTTCTTACAGTCTGACACTTCCACTGAAGTTACGCGCGTGACAAACAATTTCTTCCGTGAATGTTGATTTTGATGCATTATTGAATCGTGATACCGTTCGCTTGTAAAAACTTGTTTCCGCGTAAATTTTCTTCCTTACTTTCCATTGCCGGACCTTCGTTTATATGTACCTTGGTTTCACTTTCGCCTGACCGCTTCGCCATTACGTGACTGTTGCATTTGATCATATCTACGCAAACCGTTAATCTCGAAACTTGTATATTTGGTGGATTCAATATCGAGGTTTGCTGTTGGTTTGGTTTGTCATATTGTCGTTGTTTGTGAACAGTAGCACCTTATTAACAGGAAACTCGCCAATGCGACAGTCTTCCTTTTTGGATCCGGATCGGCTGTTCGACGGGCTCAGAATTTATAGACACTCGTCACTTACAGACGCGACTACCGTGGATCCAGCATGTCGATAAACTAAGTTTTGCTCGAACAACCACTAGACGTTCAAGATTAACACCTACAAATTTGTGGGATCTGTTATCTCTTGGCCAGTATTTTGTGGTGGTGTTGGGTCTCAACCGTCGTTTGATTGAGCGTTCATTTGAAAAAAACTCGAGGACTATCATCCAGCGTTTATGGAAAATAGAACCGACGATACACTGGCTGATACTGTTAATCACGAACGTCAAGTGGTTGGTCGAGGAACGCCCAGTCCGCTGACAACGTATACCGATAGGTTGAATCTAGATTAGTCGCCTCTACAGTGTAGCCGGTGTCTAAAAATTCTTAGTCCTCTGAATAACCGATTCCGGTTCCAGAAGAAAGTCATAAAGTTGAGCTTCTCATTAATAATGTATTAAGGCACGGGAAAATCCTCAGAAATGATGATGAATCCATCAAGCTGATAAAGCCCCAGACCAAAGAGTCACGTGAATACGACCAAATGCCACAGCCACTCAACGACGGAACGGTAAATCGCAAATGAAGTCAAAGCACACATAAACGAAAGTACAGAGGTGGGGTGCAAGGGTAAATAGGCTGCGCCAGATCAACATTCGAGAGGCGAACAATGCTATAATTCACTACTACATCGAGACTAACTTTAGTGAAAAACTGATTTATCGCGTATGCGATTTGAATGGTCGTGTGAGTCCCTGCGAGAAGGACCGTAACATCTATCAAAATTACCAATGTAAGAAGGTTAAACGAGAATAGCATAGGCAAAGACGGGGGTGCAGTCGCCGACGTCCTATAATATACACGGTAATCTTCAAGCGCTTAACGCAAGCAGTCACTTCAACGAGTGCAAAAACCCCACGTCTGGGAGAATCTAACCAGCAGTTGGCAAATAAAGGTCTTCTTTTCGATTGTTTGTGTGTCTGCAGTACGGCAAATAAAATCAGTCTAGGAGACGGTATTTGCCACAACCTAATGGACCTCTATTAGGATAAATAATCAGGTTTCGATTTGCCTGGGGTAATTCGTTGACAGCTTATGACTCCCACAGTCACGTTCGGATATGTTTTATCACACGTTGTTACCTCAGCTACCCAAATTCGGTGACGAAATATGTCAGCGAAACCAGGCTAATCTGTGATGAGAGTTCTAATTTACTCAAACTTCTGGTTTTGACGGCGTAACCAATTAAGTTCTTAGTCTCGATCGTTGTCATTAATAGGCGCACATTTAATAGACACTGAGGCTGCTCACCTGTGCCTTTTATAAGTCAAGGGATAATTTTTAAAAACAGCGGTGAAGCAGATCGAAAACGGTGTATAGTTCTTTGAGTAACGCGACGAGTGTTTGGTAATTGGATAGACTCCACTACTTACATTGCGCTGTGTAAGTAGTGAATATGGTGAAGAACTATATGTTGCGAGTCGGCATGCAGCTTGCCGAATGGACGTTTGTGTGCCCCAGTAATTCCCACGTGAGGTTAACCTGAAGACGGGGGTAACTTTCACGTACTGGACTACCAAATAGAGAATGCCATATCTGCAGTGATCTGAGTGTCACTAAATGATCCTAACTCATAAGAAACAGTACTACCTTATAGAGAACGAGCAATGTTTTCAATCGTTATTGAGCGACAGCCGTTCAACGTTAAGATCAACCCGATGATTGTTACAAACGACGACCTTACCTAAAGTAACTCGGTTGGTCAAATATATTACGCAATCAAACGAAGCAATTTTAACACCACAATCTGAAGGCGTGCTTGGTGTGCCAACTGTTGGTAGTCATGGGTTGGCTGCTGCTGAAAGACCACAATTCCGCTAGTCTCATCTTGTGCGCGGGTCCTGACTGGCTGAACCATCTCCAAAAAGAAACCTATCCACCTCAGACTCATTGCAATAGTACACAAAAAAACAAATTAGTCACATGAATTTTGCCGCATATCCTCTGAAGGCTTGCAAAATTTTTTCTGACAGTAGTCTTATGTTTGGGTTACTGCAAACCGATCATCGAGTGACTTGGCTTGCATGCAATTCGTCACGACCCATGGAAGCTAGATTACTTCACAACAAAAGTCTGTTAGTTACTGGTGCATAATGGTTCCCTGAATGAGATCAGACTAACGATTCACTTTTGACCGCTGAGCTGTGTGTTGTTCGTAAACGGACCCCCAAGTTGGAAACAAAGTTAGATCCAAAATTTTCCACGGCGCTATTGGAAAATGCGCCAATAATTGCAACAAGCAAACCCCAATCGTTCACAACGACAGTCTCGGCCAACAAAATCAGCTGTCTCTCAACGGGACCAGCAAGAACAAACTGGGACCGTCACGCAAGTAGGTTGGATCAAGAATGACTCCTCGTGCCGTAAACGAATAGTGACGAATTGGTTCAATAAAACAAAGACGGCGTGGATAGGACATTGAGAGTGAACGTCAGGTTAGGGAGATGAATTATGGAAGGTAAATCTTGGGGAGGAATCTTCTCAGTCCAGGAACCAACAAGTCTACAGGACCCACAAAGTTCCACTGGTGATTCAACATAATTCTTGTTCCCTACTTACATATACTTAATAAACTTTTCCACACGACCTGCATCAGTGAACATGCAAACCGCAGTGTCTAACAGTCATGCCCGTCTAATAAGCAAAGGCGTCCCACATCTCTCCCCAATGGACCCGCTGTCGTACGAACTTCGAGAGTGCGGGTTGGTTCATCGGTTCCTAAGCCACGTTCCGTAACCAGGCCCCTGGACCACTGCTCTCTTATCAGTACGTCGGATGGGGCAAGAACAACATCACCCATCTGAAAATTACGTCGCCTCGTCACCCATCTTTGAAGAGCTTGCGCTGACGGCACATAGTCTCTGGATCACCTTCTCTAAATGGCAGATAGTATTGAATCGTTCGCTAACGATTCAAGTTCACACCGAGTTACGCGTAATCTGTGGATCCAGTAAATGCCTCTCAATATTCAACGACAGAGATAATCTATCCTCGAAACGGTTAACGAGAAGGCGCCCGTAATAACTGGATTTATTACGGTACTAATTGAATCAATGTACAAGAAAATTGTCTCTCACCTGAAATGTGAAAATCCTCAGAAATCAAGGAAAGAAAGTGCCCGCACAACAAATCAACAACCAGGCACCGATCAACAACGATGGACGATAAAACGAGTTGAGCTCACTCAAACAAATGGTCATTGGTTTGGTCAGAGCAAAACGACTGTTCATGCATCGAGAAACGACGGGAATCATAAGTTACTCAAGGAAAAATATGAAAGAAAAATGTCTAATTTCGGTATTTGGAAGTTTACATGGCTCGGACTAAATAGGGGTAAGGGAAACGGTCAAAGTAGGTTGTGTAAGAACAAGGAGGAGTAATGTATCTCATTTGGGGAAGAGAGTAAAGCGTAGGGCCACCTTTCAACATCAATCAAACCTCAGCAATCTCAAAATAACGCAACAAACCTTGACAAAATCAACACCGGGCCCCGAAAACCGGCTGGTTTTCCAAACTCAAGGTAGCTCTATGAACAGCGGCAACGACCGGTTCGACGGGAGGGTCCACACATACTGCTTTACCCGTGGTGACTTAGTGTTACTCTGCAGACGCTTCTAAAAAACAAAGTGATCTGATGTCCCGTCTTAAAGTGCCATCTGAAGTTCTTACTGACACCTGGCGTACATGTCCGTCGTCACCAGGGAATACCTCGGTGATTATGCCGTAGGGCCAAACACCTCTGGAGGCTCTTTCGTGAAGGAGAACTACATCGCCTACTTGAAGATCACGCGAAGCTTTCAACCACTTAGGTGTAACCTGCAGCTGGGGTAGGTATTCACGCCGCCATCGTTTCCAAAACACACTAGATAAGTGCTGTGCTTGTCTCCAGCCCCGTGTGTAACGTTCGCACAATGTAACCTCATCTGTACTTAAGCCTATATTCGAGCGCAACAACAGCAAATCACTAGGACGAAGTACCTGGGGACTATCTGGATCATCATAAACAGGCACGAGTGGCCTATCGTTCACGATTCGTTCAACTTCCACCATGTAGGTTGTAAGTGACTCTTCATTCATTACCTGCTGTTGTGTTACCGACGACAGAACTCGTCTCACTGTTCGGATCATTCGCTCCCAGGCTCCGCCCCGATGACTTGCACCCGGAGGATTAAAATACCAATCAATTCCTTGATTCGATAGCCTATCTGTCAACACACACTGGTCCAGTTGTCGCAGCCTTCGTTTTAGCTCCAAGTCTGCTCCAACAAAGTTGGAACCGTTGTCACTGTAAATGGCGTCCGGCTTGCCCCGCCTTCCCAAAAATCGCATCAGAGCCATGAGAAAAGAGTCCGTAGACATGGAATGGGCCACTTCGATATGAATGGCACGAGTCTGCAAACAGGTAAATATGCAGCCATAACGTTTGAGCTCGCTCCTTCCTATACGCACCTTGAATGGGCCGAAATAATCCACCCCACAGTATCTGAATGGGTAACCGTCGGTCGACGCTCTCATCGACGGAATTGGCGCCATCGTTCGAGTGCATTGCTTGGCATAAACCCTTTTACAGTGACAGAAATTCCCTATCACCCTTTTAACGACCGCCATATCTTTTAAAATCCAAAACCGCCTTCTGATGCCAGCAAGTACATGCGAGGCACCCATGTGCCCTTCGGATCCATGATAGTGGCGTATCAAAGGGCTTGTGACAGTGCCGTGGCTAGGATTAATCGACAGCTTTCCACCGTCTTTACTGTCTGGTCGGATTCTACCGCCCAGATACAGTGCTCCATCTATCAACGCTGGCCGCAATCTTTCAAGTTTACCTACCTTACGAGAATTTATGTTAGACGATCTTAGGATCCGGAGTTCCTTGGAGAACTCGCGTTCTTGCACGACCTTTATTAGTTTCAGACAGGAGGCATTAATTTCGGACGTACGAAGGGTTCCTGCTATGATTGACGTGTCTTGTCTAGCGCATCACACAACGGACACAAAGTTAACGTAACGGGATAACCAGGCGATGACCCGTAGTAACTTAGCCCAACTAGAGTACCTGGGTGCCAGCTGGTCTAGTATTCAATTAAAGTCTGAGTTCGCGGTAATCGCATGAGTGCGCCTAATCTCGGGATCCCCCCCTTCAACAAACAGGACAGGGTTGGCATGTTTGGCCACTGTTCTTCTGGGTTCAACAGAAAGCTCGGACCCACTGATTTCGGACGTACGAAGGGTTCCTACTCTGATTGATGCGTCTTGTCTGGCGCATATCACCACGGGCACAAAGTTAACGTAACGTGATAACCAAGCGATGGCCCGTAGTAACTTAGTTCAACTAAAGTACCTCGGTACCAGCTGGTCCAGTATACAATTAAAGTCCGATTTCATGGTAATCGCATGAGTGCGCCTAATCTGGGGATCATCCTTTAACAAACACAAGGTTGGCATTTTCGGCCACCGTTCTTCTGGGTTCAACAGAAAGCTGAGACCCCGTAATCAGAGGTTCATCTCCTTGGTCAAGGCCTGTGGCACCCCCCTAGACGCCACATCCGCCGGATTTAATTCTGAAGGCACATACCTCCACTGTGAGACAGAAGAAAGGTCATGGCTGAGTTCTAAACGATTGGCAACGAAAGTTGCGAAACGCAATGAATTGTTCTGTATGTATTGCAACACTCTTGTAGAATCTGTCCACAGTACAACGTTACGTATTGGAGTCTTGAACTCACGAATAAGGAAATACATCAGCTCGAACGATAGAACGGCTGCCGTGAGTTCCAACCTTGGCATCGTAACCGCTCATTTTGGGGTCACCCTAGATTTTCCTGTCAGAAAGCCGCACCGAATGCTATTATCTGAAGAAACTACCCTTAGATAGCCCACTGCCCCGTAACCGGCTTTCGATGCATCACAGAACATTTGCAATTCGACAAAGTTTGCCGACGAAAGTCGTTGCACAATGCATCTGGGCAATGCCACGCTGTCTATGGATTTGACGTCATTCAGCCAACCTTCCCAACGCACCCGATCATGCTCTTTCATATAGGAGTCCCAACCGATGCCTTGTTGACAAAGGTCTTGGAGTAACCTGCGGGCCGGCAATAACATCGGGGCCAATATCCCCAGGGGATCGTACAACGAAGCCACGCAACCTAAAATTTATCTTTCCCTGTACCCGGTGTGAGGGAGGTTGACTTGGAACAGGGAGCAGTCGCTTGACACTTACCACCTCACGCCTAGAGCTCGCTGGTATCCACAACTGTTGAATTCCATATTCCGTGAGTCAATAAGTTTTCCTCCGTTGGGTAAATGTTCAATGGCCTATCTGCTGCATACAGCAGGGTGGATAGGCGAAAACATGCTACTGCTGACCCCTCTTCCACTGTCCTATCAAATTTAGCTCTGAGGCCTCTCCCGAACCCCAATTCTGATAACTTCTCTGCAGGTCCCACAGCAGATATAATTAATCGTAGAAACACTGTGCCGATAAGTCCCAGCTCTCGCCACTCAGTCTCAGACCTCC
>QNGE01006527.1:0-26408 GCA_008508345.1 Paragonimus westermani
GTGTGAACTTGGAACGTTAGCGAACGATTCAATATTCTGTTCTGACACTTCGGTTACTTTTAAGAAAACGCAGTAAATGATTTGGACAATGGGGTGGAGGAGGTTCTCTAACCGAACGGGGCCCGATTGAGGCGTTAACAAAAATGGCCACCGGATTCAAAATGTGACATCATCTAGGATTTTACGGCTTACTTCAGCAAACAACACACACACAACAATAAACATATATTCTACAGCCGTGGCCGTTATTGTTTAGAACAGACTTGCAAGTGCGTGAATCGACTGCTTAGAGCTGAATAATTATTGCAAAATAAATACACAAATTATTTCACAAATCCCATTGGACACTTTGGAGACAATGGAAGATTTTCCTTGCATGAGGCAAACTACAGAAAATCAGGTGAACTGCACAACGGACCTAAGACCAGGGTTGCGACAGGGTATATCCGGCAAGCTGCCAGATTAGGAGGAAGTTTGGTAATTATCGTTTCCGCAGGCACTAGGCTTAAAGTTCGTTCATAAGAAAAAATGGTCATTTACGCAGGCATTGTTGATTTTGTCAAGGTTCTTTGCGTCAGTTTGAGATTGCCGAGGTTTGCTTGATGTTGGAAGGTGGCCCCACGCTTTGCTCTCTTCCCCAAATGAGATACATTACTCATCCTTGTTCTTACCCCACATACTTTCACCGTTTCCCTTACCCCTATTTAGTCCGAGCCATGTAAACTTCCAAATACCGAAATTTCACATTTTTCTTCCATATTTTTTCTTGAGTAACTTATGGTTTCCGTCATTTCTCGAAGCATGAACAGTCGTTTTGCTTTGACCAAACCAATGACCATTTGTTTGAGTGAGCTCAACCCGTTTTATCGTTCACCATTGTTGATCGGTGCCTGGTTGTCAATTTGTTGTGCGCGCACTTTCTTTCTTTGAGTTCTGACGATTTTCACATTCGAGTTGATAGACAATTTCCTTGTACATTGATTCAATTAGCACCGTATTAAATCCAGTCATTACGAGCGCATTCTCGTTAACCGTTCCGAGGATAGATTATCTCTGTCGTTGAATATTGAGAGGCGTTTACTGGATCAACAGATTACGCGTAACTCAGTGTGATCTTGAATCTTCTGCGATCGATCCAATACACATCTTTGTTCTCTAAGCTTTTTTCTATTTTCTGACCGATGGTTTATGCAATGTTTAGAAATTGACCATATGGGATTTGGAATACACCGAATAGGTGGTATCTGCTACTTGAGTCGAATTTCATGTTGGGAATCTCTGAGAACAACCTTTCGCGGAAATTATGAAAAGACTTTTATTTGAATCGCGTGTGAGACCTATTGATTGGTGCCGTCAATTCTCTTCAGTCTACCCGTGCTACGGTCACCGCCTAAGTGTACAATTTGCGTTCACATTAATAGTTGCTCTATCTTATTAACTTCTATCGCGATCAACCTTGAGAGCAATCACATGCGGGTACTGAAGAGGAACTTGTATATATGCTGGTATATATATGTTGATTGCCATCCTCAGTTTTTTGAATGGCATGTTGGTAAGCGTATCTGTCTGCACCGCGTTAAAAAAATGGCACTCTAAACATCATCTGCTGACTTTTTGAATATATACTCTTCTGTGATCAGTAGGGAGCTCAGGTAAACCTGTTTCGATATGATGCTTTGCATGAACACCACTTGATCACATTCGAGATAGATAGTGTACGAAGTCAACCTCAAAAATGTCCATAGTAATAATGTAGGACAAGATACTCATTTTTACATCGTCCCATGTGCACCGAAGGTGGAATCAGCCGTATCTGAATGCTATTTGCGACCATTTCCACGAACAACATTTCGTCGACCGATGTCTACCTGAAATCCCTCAACACCTGCGCACAGACAAGAAAGCTGGAAACGATGTCATACGTGTTTCACTGTCATATGCGTTAGTATTCTTTCTGAAGTAAAATGCTGACACCGTGCGATCGCGGATTTTCGTTTCACCAACGTCGTCAAAGCGCTGGGGATCGTGTATTCCATTTCGACAACGGCAATGAGCTCTTCTGCGACTTTGAAAAGTAGGTTAGCTTCTATAATGTGTTGATTCTACAAAAATGGTGGAAAGTTTGTTAGCACTGCACTAGTGATCTTAGCGGCTGTTTGGTGTATTCCGGCTTTTTCGTCGACAATTTTTCGTTACGAACTGTTCGCTGAAGAGATTTTTCTGAACTTTTGATTATACTGCATCAAAAATATTTGGAAATCGAGGATAGGCGCCAAAATGACCAGTTTCAGTTTGGGGCGACCTTCAAGTCTATTACCTGCGAAAGCCATAATTTCCGGGAGTTGTATGTAATAGGTCT
Source organism: Paragonimus westermani (assembly GCA_008508345.1). Lineage (NCBI taxonomy): Eukaryota > Metazoa > Platyhelminthes > Trematoda > Plagiorchiida > Troglotrematidae > Paragonimus > Paragonimus westermani. The sequence goes on from QNGE01006527.1 coordinate 2,360, forward strand.
CAGTATGAAACTCCGGGCATAAGGGACACTTGGGAAGAAGTTCCCAACAAAATGGATAAACACTCAATGGAGAAGTTACACCACTACTTGGAAGTCATCTTCAGTGTTTGTCCTTCAGACGGAGGCAGAGATGGACATTATCGGATAAGTTGACGGGATACAAATAGAAGGTTGATTGCATGCGTGTTCGGCGGGCAGGACAAATACACTCACTCGACATTTAAGAAGCCTGGTTTCCCGAAGTAAAACTAGAATAAATCCTTGCCAGCAGAAATTTCAAGTGGAGCCATATTTAGGAAGCCGCCCAAAAGTTTGGTCTCGTGAATGAGTAACCACCACAACGGTCCATTGGGTGAAATTTTAACGAGACTAGATCTGGTCGTAGCCGTTGTCTGAAGCAAAAAAGACTGCTTTACGTAGAGGAGTGAATTTTTTCGGAGAAGGAAATGTCCGCAATCAAACACAAGCCTTTTTTGACTGTCGCATATAACCTCAAAAGAGGCTAGCAATGGAATTAAACACATTCGTGGTGCTGGGCTCAGTCGGAAACAGTTTGCTTCAGTGCGCTCGCTAACTCACGGAACGAACTGCACCGGAATTATTGGCTTCTGTTGCGGTGGATTGTTCCCGAGGCCCTCTGTATAGAAGCTGGCTCAACTTTTCCGGGAAACTCCATTTATTGGTCTGTTATTCACCTGCATTTTGTTTTACTTATCTTTTCGGACTGATTTCAGCTTCTGACTTCAACGCGCGTCCTTGTGTTCTCAACATACAGTCAGCTTGGGATGACCTACACCCTGATTTCCGCTGTCATTGCACATTGGCTTTTGTGGATGTATTAAGACCATTAACCATCTACCGTTCAGTCAGCGCTCTCGGCAAAAACCGTTGTAATATGGGCCCCGTGATTGGTTGAACCTGACTGTACGCCGTGGGACTCGTTTCTCCCCATTCTTTCAATGATTTAAAATTAAAACGTGTTCTTTGATTTTTGCTACCCAGCGTGGTTACAACCGTCAATTAGGTGGGATGCAGCTCCTTGAGAGCTCGGACCGACTAGTCCTAGCCACCTGGCTGGACTTTACGTTACTGTCTCTTACTGAACGACTCTGCTTATGAAGCGCTGTGTCGCCTACATGAATGGCTGTCTCCAATTAGTTGTCTGCTGGCAATGCAGACGTTGGTGTCCCCACTCTTGGGTTTGGCAGATGTCAGTAAAAACGTTACCGGAGCAGGGTGGTTCATTTGCTGAACACTGACACAAAATCCGAAAAATGACGAGGGAACAACGTTTTTAGCGGAATTTTTGACATAATCGATACTCAGTGTTTTACGGGTTTGTCGTCACACGCCTGGATCAAGTGTAAGCGTGCTTGCACCATGAGCTACGACTCGATCATGGCTAGTTGCCTGCACTGCAGACAAACTCGCCGAGAAAGTCGTTTGCATTCATTGCACAATTACCCTCATTTCGGCACCGATATCACTGAGACATAGGATACCACTAGACGTATACGATATGAAAAACAGGTGACATGCTGAAAGTGAACCTGCGAGTGTGTTCCACGAAATGAAGAACTCGGAATAACACGATTCGTTGTAATTTGTTTTGCGAGGACCAAAGTTTTGGTGGTATCAACGGCACGAAATATTCCAGAACGATGTGTGGTAATGCTGACGGTCAGGTGAACGCATGTTGGGTGGTAGCCAGCTTCTAAGTGAGGGGTGAGTCACCATTTGTTACATCCCTGTTGTGACTTGAGTGCTAGTCTTCAACCGTCAGTTTTTCAGTTATTGCGTGGCGAAATCTATTTTACGGCGCATTCCGCTTCATTACCTTGGTACATGATGCAGAAATTGAAATAGCCGAAATCTCTGTCACGGAATCATATTTCTTTGTTTTAACTGACTGTTAATTAATAGCGACCTCATCGTCTGTTTCCTTTGAAATTCGGTATTGTAGTAGCATGTAGTGCGCCGTCATTTTGTTTCCCACTCATACTCCCTTCCGCTTCCTTTCAGGTTTTCGAACACGTGGTTCGGCCTCGTCCGTGCCAGGGGCTGAGGAAGGTGACCAACCAGAACCCGAGGTTGGCGGTCAGTAAGCGTGAGACCACGTCTGATTGGTGAGAACTCCCTGACCGTGGGACCCCGTATAGATAAATGCATGCACAAGGACACGTTGTGGACCGATCTCTCTCGGCATCTGGGTTGTGTTATTACAAGATTTTTGTTGAATCATGGTTCTTCTATTCTGTTAAGTAGACTTTATTGTGCTCGATTGCGAGCGTCAGACGTTATGTGCACTGTGACCTGTGACTGATCCAATTGGAATATTACAGTATGGCTATCTTTGTGGTTGCTTGCTTGTTAACAAATGAACGCCGCAGTAATGTGTACCTAGAATTAAGATTATGCAGAAATTTCCTATCAAATCAGTGGGAGGATATTTTTTATTTTCAAGAAAAATTGTACTGTGACCTTCATGGCGGTGTTTGTGAATCGTGGTATATTTGAAGAAAGTAAGTTCATTCACACATGCGTACACAGTTACCTTGCAGACATCAGATTCGACGAATAAGAGTACGGGGACTTCGAGTGGTGTACGGCTTTAGTCATCCGGAAGGACACCCAGAACGCACGCAAACCGACATTCTGTGCTGAAGGAAGATGGAGGTAGTATGTAGGCCTTCCAAAGATCTCAAATAGATTATTCATGTCGATTATCCCACATGTTCGTTCTCAGTGACTTCATTCGTCCATCCGTGTTTAAGCGTGTTTCAACATACGGTATGGTTTGCCTTCACGTGTAGGCTAGGACAAATTGATAGGACAATCATAGGTGTTTCGGCACAGAGTACAGTTTGCTGTCACCCTTAGTCGAGGACAAATGTACGGAGTCATTGGTGCTCAGGCGTGAGGTAATATTTGCCTTCAATGGCAAGCTAAGACCATTGCGCAGTACTTTTGTAGGCTTTCAATTGGGAAGTGATTGTCAATGTCGTTCTTTCAGCAGGTCAACTTGTACGCACTCCAGCGTACGTTCTGCACCCTTAGAAGTTTAGAACCTTGATAGCAGTTAATAGCCATAACATACTGCATATAACTATACAAATTCCACCGATTCGCCCAATTTTTGAGCATATTCCTATGTTGCAATATGTTTACCCGTGTATCTCACGTTTTCAGGTCTGTAAAAAGCTCTGTCCTCATGATCCAGCGATGGTGCATTCGCTGAAACTATAATAACATTTCCTTGCCTAGTTGCACTCAAAATTCAAGGAAGGCGTGTGTTCTCACGTTGACGACATCAGTTTTCGTTATATCCGACCAGCAATTCTCCACAATAACGCGAACTGCAACTTTTCGCTATTTTCCTATTGGTCGTTATGCCATTCAATTATCAATCATATTCTCATTACGCCTTTGGAAGATGAAAACAAAAACATTTCCACCAACAAAATTCAACGATTTCATGAAATGAAGCACGTTGCAAAGTTATAACAACTTCAGAAACTCAAAAGACTGTTTTTAACTCACATGTTACAGAGATATTCACGGTGTACCGATTACACGCAGCTTGTGAATATTGGTCCCGTTCCTCTAGTGGTTCATCGAGCACCCCTTATTATGGTCGCAACGTCTGTCGGCATGCTGGACTTTGAATAGTCATGTCGGTAACGGACAGAACGTTGATAGTCACTGAACCCGATGAGCAACCAATTCGGATCGAAACTCGACTGTCGTGAAGGCGAGTTTCCTACGAACTGAAAAATCGTCATTACTGCCCACTTCCCCTATGAGTGAAACTGGTCTGCTCATTGGGCTCAGAATTCGTGAACTGTCTTTCCGTCACAGATGTGACCATTCTGGGACCGACCTATCGGTAGTCTTTGTTGGTCAAGTGGGCGTAGCCCGTAAAATCACTGAACGTCTAGAGCTGTCAATGAAAGTGGATAAATTCCCAGTGAACATATCCCATACTTTGTGAGGTAAGGCGAGCAAAATGAAATTTGTTGGCTGACGGGATATATCAGCTTCTAACATCCTATCGCCGGCCATAACCCTGTGCATACAGGGCAGGGAAAAACTGGAAATGCCGGTAATACCTTGGTAGGTTTAGGAAGATGTTTCAACCAGTTCTGTAGAAAGTAGAACCACCTGTGTAATTAGGCTATAGTTTATATTCACCCCGTTAGTGTAGATGGACGCAACCGAATTTTCACTGAGTTTGGGGAACCGTTTCATATGTCGATGCAGTAGTGACGATTCACGTTCCTCCGGCTTGACTGTGTAAAATAGCTGGTTTGATTACTCTTGCTCTGGCAGTCCGACTTCTACCACAGAATGGGGTCACAGACTTTCTCAGAAACCTCTCTTGGAGTGGACCAAACTACGTGGGACTACATCAAACGTTGTGATTCGACAGTACTGGTCTTGAATATAGCTTTGAATTGTTCAGACCGCAATGGGAGATTGGCACTACCAGAGTGGGAGGTCATATAAAACGGTTGAAACATTTCTAACTTGTGAGTATAAAAAATTGGCTTAGACCCAAAATTAGAAGAGAATTTTTCACTGTTTTTGTCTTGTATTTCCGTAACGTCTGTGTACCTAAGTTATTTTACTTTGCCAGAATTCGTTTCTCGTGTTTGTATGCTGCGATGTCAGTTTCATGCGGCATGGTGATTTGACATCAGCGCAGCTAAATTTGCTAGTTTCAGCCACTTTCTCTCGCTCGTGGTACAAGAAGCTTAAACGGAACACGTGCAGCTCATGCTCTAAGCTTGTTTACCTGAAGGGCCATGTGTTGTGGTGCTTTGTTAGCAACGCTTGGCTCCATACTCATTGCTTCTGCCTCCTTGTGGAATTACCATACGCTTATGGCAGTGAAATTGGATTGTACTCCACTCAGCTACTATGACCGTAAATCAAACGGATAGTCATTTACTGTCTGGGCAGGAACTAACTGCACTTCGGTGGTCGCCACCTCTGATCTATCAGAGGGTGTAGCAAGCTCCATCTTCATAGTTCCAAAAACGCACTTCTCATGTGCTGCGTAGAGGGCAGAGGCCGCTCACCTAGTGGTTTCATTAACGGCACTGCGGTCTCAAAATCGCACCCATCCAGCGAAGCCACAGTCGATGGTTACCTCACTAACGTCACAGCGCCCTCAAAAAATTGCAGTTTGTTGCTACACTCAAGGGCTGCCACTCATTCGGAATGGAATCCATCAAATGCGCCTATAACATGGCCCAAATTTTGACCACGAACCCGACGGAGCTCTGTGCGCTTTGTCTTGCTATCGAAATCCTTTGCGTGAAGACTGTTGAACTAGAACTTTTGTGATGTCATCCTCATCCCGGTCTTCATGCGAAAAATATGCACATCGTTCGGAGCGATAGAACAATGGGTGAGTTTTGTGATGTGCCTGATGTCCACAATTTCCCCCAAACTAATCCTCTGCCTCATATAATGCTCACTGCTAGTCCAGAGCAAGTCTGTCTCCCCGCTGCACCAACTGACTTCAGCCCACTCTTCGTTGGCATAGTTTATAGGTCTTCTTGTCCCTATTCAGGTCGCGACGGGGAAATCTTGTCCGAGCCCAACTGAGCCACCTCCTCAGACTGTTCGAGGTTTTTAATTGGCGGCCTAAATCTGCTGCAGGTCACCTTTCAGCCAGCTTCGTACAAAGGTCGATGCAATGCTTGCAATACTTTTAGCTGCGTTCGGTCCTTCAGGTTTTATTGGATACGTTGATGATTATACAAATTGGTGCGAAAGACCTGCTCCTTCTCGTCTAACTTGTGTGCTAATTAAGTAGGAAACGACGATAGGCAGATTGGTATGGAACGCGCCGCTCGGCCTTAGTAATACTGCTGTGAAAATGACCGGTTTTCTCTGTAGTGCTGAGCTGGTTCGCTTAACAACCGTTTCCAAAGTGAATGTCCGAAGAATTTTGGTGGACATACAGCACGCATACCTAGGTGACGCCCCGCAGGGCCGTTTAATCTCATCATTGTCTGCCGACGAAATGTGTAGTAACTTGGCTACCGCCACTCGCGGAGGCACAGATTATTCGACACTATACTGTCACATCGCCCACCGGAAATCTTAACAGTAGTTGCGGTCTAGGACGTTTAAAGTGATTTATGTAAAACGCCTGGCGTGGGATTGGTATATGACGCCAAAGGTTGCAGAAGACCATCGCCACTATGCAAAACTACGCAATCAATCAAACTTTTTACAACGTTTAACCCAGCGCTTTGCCAAGGATTAGAAAAGCTCGCGTAATTTGCCTAAAAACTAGTGAAGCCAAGGCGGGAAGGCTCCAGCTGACTAGCTTGCAACGACTTACGAGTTCAGACAGCAAAGCTCTCGAAGTTCTGGTCGACTGCCTCAACGATGGGTTTATAAACGGCAATGTGAACTGGTTCGTGATAAGCCATGTTGATGTTTCCGGTGGGATTTTCACGGTAGATGTCACACTGGATGCCGTGCTAACGAGGCTTCGGAAGATCGGATTCACATTTCCTGAACCCAATTGTTTATCTCATTTTAGTTCTTGCTCGGTGGTTGAACAATTGTATACCCCGCCAAGCACTCTGTTTACACGGATTACTGTAGTAGGAACGGTACGTGAAAGCTGGATTTCGGCGAATATCATCCTGTCTTCAAAGGTGGAGAGCTTAACTAGCCAGGCAGATATCATCCGAATGCCCTTCCATCCTGTGTGTCCATAGTCACTAAAGCGGTAGCCCGTGATCGGCTTACTAGATATCTACCATCATGAGATTTCTCCTGTGACGAGCAGCTGGGGTTTCTCTGTAGCTGCTCACGCGCTACTAATTTGCTTCTAAATGCGGACCTCTAACAGTGGGCCTCACTCACTAGTGGCGGAGAGAGGAGGTTGACACCGCTTTTCTTGATTTTTCCTAGGCTGTTGACCATGTGCAGTATTCAGTTTTGATCGACAAGCTCTGTTGCTGTGGCATATGGAGCGGCTTCCTCCATCAACTCAAATCCTAACTATCAAGTCGTTCTCGCCATTTATTAGTGGGTTTCTCTCTATCTTCCGTCAGACCTAGCCTGAGCTAGGTGGTGCGTAGCTCTATACTGAGCCCACTACTTTCTCTCACATTCATGAGCAAACTGCCACACGAATTATTGTCTCTTTCAGTGCCGTTTGCCGATAAAATTAAAGTCTATCATGTTTCCAACGACAGCCCAGACAGCAGGCTGACAAAAGCGCCGTTGAATAATAGCCCAAAACGAACCTCATAGAGATTGTTATCGGCAGACGCAACGTTATACGTAAAAAGTACAAACACGGCTCCGGTATTGTTGGGCCGCACACTCTATGGAGTTCTTTTACTAAGGCAAACTCCGAAAAGCCAACCAGCCAACTAGCTATTCTCAAGCTTCTGCTTGGTAAATTGAAGCGATTTCATTTCAGACCATGCATTCCGGTTTTATCCGCCTCACCTCAATCAAAAAACCCTCATTTAGAGAAGGACAAACCCACGTTGGAAACCATTCAGAGGCATGTGACAGAAGTATTTAATAAGGTGAGTTTGAGAAGCCACTTTGAGCTGCCTCCTGAACTTTCGTTTCTCTATGGTAGACTGTTAATAGAAGAACGATATACTGTTTGTGTGGATGATTCTAAGGATCCTAAATCCTCCGTGCAGGTCTCTTCTTACTCCTATGGATGCTTTCCCACTTAGAGGTCGTCCCTTGAAGTTGAACACTCGGTACAACGCACGTGGACTTGGGCAAAATCTCTTCCCACCATTAGTTACTCAAGTTCCTGATCAGAGCCCTGGTGTACCCTAGCAAACACTGCCGCGTACACGTTTCCCTGTTAAACAGCTTATACTTGTTCATTGTGTACACTGCCCTACATACGGGTCTACATGTACGGTACAGAGAGGGATGTGCTTGTTCTATCCCACTTCAATTCTTTGGTAGAACCAAAAATTTTGAAGTTTGACTATCTTTTCGGCACAGACATTTATTGGTTTGAAAGGCAGAACCACCAAAAGTTGTCATTCTACATCCATCCACCACCCACTGAACCCCTGCATTATGAACAAGTAAAAGTAATATCCTGTTTGCCAGACTGTGGTAGAAGAATACTCTCTAGTGCGGTTCGGTATATGATAGCGCGCTGAGTAAAGGACTGGACTTACCGAGAATAAGCAACATGTGTGAAACGTTCGACGTCATCAGAGAGTGATCGGGACATCTCTGAAGCAGTTGATGTCGCGAAATAATAGGGCTCAAATGCAGTCCAAAAGTTGGATGTTTTAGCAGGCGGCCAATCACTAAAGTTGCAGGAAGAAGCAGCAAGTGCGCACGGTGGGATCCACCCAAGGCCTGTCACATCCGCTCTTCTAAGAGCATGCGATGTTCCTCAGTACTTTCATTGCCGTCCGCAAACGGAGGTAGGGGCACCCATGCAACAGACTGAGAGTTCAGGGGCCCGGAGAAACCGAACTTGAAGCTCAAATTTGCCCCGCGAAGGTTCAGCTACTTTCACGCAGTCAGGTATTGTACTTACGCGGATGTTGTCAATGTTTTAAGAACAAAGTCGTTCAAAGTTTGGGGCATAGAAACGCTTTAAAAGAAGAGTTGGCGCTAGTAGATTGATAAAGCTCACCCCCTGCCAGTAACCCTTCTCCCACTTCTGCGGGGGATATACCTTCATTTTTTAACCCTCTTCTCTCTTACTCCCGGGGGTCACTCTATGACAAGATGGCCATAGGTCGTTTTTCACCCAGCCTTATTTTGATGGATAAGCTTCCATAACTAAAAAAAATCGAACACAAAAGGCACTTTCACGCTGTTTCTTCAACGGAACTATGGTTTGTACTAGAAATGAGCAATGATGAAGTTTGTTCTTTTGGCTATCATCTTTACCGCGTGACTACGAATATGGACGCACGGCAGGAAGTGCTCTCCACATCAGTTTTAAGTTATCCCTTCCTTTTATACTCAGCGATACTATTTCTTCTCCACAGGCACTGCTGTAAATTCGCAAATGAGGATCAATAGCCGCTGTCAACTTCTGCCGGGAGCTGCCTGCCGTTCAACTTCGAGCTTGCCCCCTGAAGATCAGGCTTTCGTGTCTCAAGTGAACCAATTTCTTCCCATTTGCTGGCAACGAGTGATTTTGAAGTCTCAAAAGCCTCTGCAGCATAACTCTCTCAGTGAGCTCCAGAACATAGCTCTCACTCAGTTCGGCAAAGGATGGCTCGGACACAAGACATGAATTCTGCAAAGAGGTACCATCCGGGGCAGACTACTGTCTCGCTGAATCATTTAATCAGGAAATGAAGCCATTATGTGGATCAGACCAGTAGTGAGATCCCTCAGGTCATATTGAACGTACGGCCCTGTTTTTTACATCCCGCCCTGCTAGACAGAGCAACCAACGAAGAAGCAGATAGTCCGCCATTTCGGTTGGACAGACTCCGGTAGTACATGAAGTAATCTGAAACAACTCTGTGAGGGCGCCGCTTCAAATATCTGTGATTGTCAGCGTATAGAAAATGTGTTGTTTGAGGCTGACTTCTACGTTCCACGTACGGTTGTAATGAGCTACTTCCGCAGTCCCTTCTCAAAGAAGCATTTACCGGCTCATCGACAAACATGCGTGTATATAGTTACGAAGTAAATACTGTCCGATAAGAACAAATATGCCGAGGCATTTCGTAAAATACACAATGGGTGCAAATCGGAAATCCGTCGCATTCGCCCCCAGCGACCACCAGAGGTGCTCAGAATAGCGCACTCAAGCAAGAGCTTCCTCTCCAAGTACACGTACTTCGTCGCAAGAATCCACCTTCAGTGTCAACTAAACGGTTAAGCCGCCAATATAAAAGTCGTCGTCTCTGAGTTATTCGAGTATCAGAGGGCCGCCGGTTAAAAACCTGACTTATCAACTTCTTCATTATGTCTATTACCACGGGTAGATAAACAACCTGTTTAGTATCACAAACACCAGTGCACGGTTTCCATATTTGCCTTCTAAGTCTAACTCTTCTAGTTCAGTGGTCATGGCCAGATCCATCCACGAATACTGAAAGCAGCCGTATCTGTACTAGCCAAACCGTTTCGTGGTTTTTTGTGTTGAATCTCTGCTGATACCCTGCCTGGGTAATGAAAGGATGTTATTGTCATCTCCATTTACAATTCCGATAACTGACACTATCCGGCCAATTATCGACCAACAAGCCCAGCGGGTATTTTGTACAATCTCTTAGAACGTCTTTCTACAACAACTATCCTAAATTAGTTTCTAGACGGTGTTCTTATCTCTGCACCTCGACACAACCTCCCACCAAGTAGATTCTACTTGGCGAGCATGCTTCATTTTACGGGCAGCTTAAATGATGTTAAATACCATGGTTTTATAACAGAAGTCTTTTTTCGACTTTGTCACGGCGTCTGACCGGGTAACACACGGCCCACTTCTGCAAAAAATGAAGACACGCGGCATCGGAAGCAATATATATCGCCGGATCACCTGGCTTTTCAATGATCGCGTCTTTTCTGTTAAAGCCGGATCTGAGTTATCCTCTATCACACCCATATCGGCGTGTGCACCGTAAGGATCTGTCCTTGGCGCATTACAATTTTTTAATTTATATCAGCGATTTGCCGGGAGGAGCTTCTAGTCACTCTTTTCTCCATGCGCACGACTTGAGAAGCTAGTACTTCAGTGGTACCAACAATTTGCGAACTGACCTCGATGTAGTTAGGCCGTGATCGGTGCAGCGGTGTCATCCCATCAACGACCACCAGTGTGCACACGCCCTTTGGTGATGATTCGGTTACAGTCTACGTAACACACTATGCGCAAACGGATGTGCACGTTGTGCGGGTGAGTTCTGGAGACAAGCTGGGTACACGGTTGTTGTCTAATTCGTCATTATCAGTCCATCACGAAAAAGCGACCAAAAAGGGATTTTTTATATTTATCACGGTGAGACTGACGATTTCTTTGGGTTGACGAGAATGTTTTCTAAACTGTTTACGAGGTTTCTGCCCAGTAAGTGTTTGAGCATGCTGATTCAGTTGTTTATTCTGGCCCTACGAGAGACAGATGTGTTCAACATGTACTGCGAGCTGCGGCAAAAATCGTAGTAGTTTAGTACGTTGCATACGAGTCTCGCCCAGAAATCTTTGACTTTTGCTTCTTGTAGATTCGAAGACTCAGTGGAGGCCTTATTCTTACCTTTTTCCGAAGGGCTGACTGGGAAACTTTTTGATGTCTCAGGTTCCAATGAGCCACCGCTTCACACCCGAAGGTTGTGTTAAGGGCCTCGAGCGGTTAACATACAATGTTTTCCCGTCACATGGTAGTCACCCATTGCAATAGCCCATCACCGATTGCCATCGGTGTCTGCACTAGAATGCTTTTGAAGCCTTGTTGGTCGTTTAACTGTTTGGTAGTTAGAGTTGAACAAAAAGGTCTCACTTCTTCTTGTGTTCTATTGCCTCTACTTTGGAGCTGCATTCGGCGAGGGTGACGCCAGACCGGTTTTTTCATGGTTGCATTTTGGAAAGCCTGAAGCTCGTGTGCTGCCAGAATAAGCGTCGTGCAGACCCGGAGAACCTGAGCTATCGGCCCTGTGCCTGTGCACTAACCACTGAATCGCTGGATCGCAAACGAGTCAAACAAACCTGTACAATATAGCCTGATGCAACCACTATGCACGTTCGGCGAACTGACGCGCAAAATAATGGAAATGCCCTTCTATGCAGGACGAACCGACTTGACATGAGCATCTTGTGCCTCTCTCCTTGAACCCGCGCATTTCTCACTAGAAATAGCCGGATATCTCAATGTGAAATCAGAGAAAGTGATATTTCCTGGATGTGAGGGTGAGTAAAAACGAAACGGCACAATATTACGGTGTAGAAAAATAGCTTCTGACATGAATCCACACAAAAATAATGCATGTGTGCATTTTGACTACAGTGTTCGGTGCCGCCTGGGAGGGAGTTCAGTCAGGACCTAAGAAAGTGCACCCACTGCGCGAGCGATGCGTGATAGTATCCAACATTCCAGAACCGCCACCATCCAAATGTCTCACTCCCGGATGGATTACGATATTGTTACTTCTGTGATTTGCTAATTAAGCTGTTCATGGATGAAGATCTAGTCGCGACAATTACTGTAAACGCGGCTCTTCTCCTTGGCCGAAAGGCGGATAAAATTACAATGTCACGGAGGCCACTCAGAGTTGTTCCTGGGACCGCACGAGCTGATTGTCCGCTCCCCCAGCGGTCGCCAAATATGGACGTGCGCATACTGAGAGGTGTAATTCCACAGATTTGTGAACGCCTGAAGGCAGCCCTAAAGGGGCCGCATGATGGGGAAGGTGAAGAGAATCGTCTTGTTCCTGCAGGATTTTCAGATAAAGAGGAGAAGGCCTCAAGTCGGACGGAAACCTCACGTGTTCCCATCGATCCCCTTGAACAGGTAGGTGCGGCTGAGTCTCCGGTAATACCTCCCACCAATTCCTCTTCCAGAGACAGGAAAGTAAACTCAGATCCGACGGGGGTGGTATACCCAAACGTTCGCAGGCTGTTAACCAAGACGGATGGGGTACAGGGGTGAGCTAGAATTGGTAATCCAGTAGTAATGGCCCTCGATGAGTTGTGGTTGTCAGAAGGAATGATGGATACCGGAGTCTCCTTCCTTGGATAGACCCTCTTCCGTTCGGACCGCTCGAGTGTTGATGGTCGGCAAGCGAAGGGAGTTTTGACTCATGGTCGTGATAGTATTCCCGCTCTTCCGTTGCTAACCAGAGTGGTTGTTGACGGCACTTAAGAGGGATTGTGATGTAGGGTAAAGTTAAGACAGAACAGCCCCACCAGGTTCGCCAGTATAAAGCTCTCATCTGGATCGTTTCCAGCCCAACTGCTGGACGATCTGAAGATTTTCGGAGCAACTAACAACTGACTGATATATTCGGATAATTGAGCGCAACTAACACCAGATAGAGAACACAAGCGTGCGCCGGTGGCTCAGCTCGTTTTTCTGAGACATTGCTTCGACCGAACTGTACTTGTATCGGCCCGTGGAAACTCCCACGCCGTTGCAAGCCGGATGCCTCTCCCAGTCGGATTTAATGTTTTCCGCACCACAGTCCGAAATCAATCGCGTAGAAGTTTCGCCTCCAGTAGGAAGAGTGAGCATGTGCTATTGGACATATGGTGGGCAACATGCAAACTGCGGTCAACACACACACAGGTTCGATGGAACACCTGGAGAATTCCATTTGAAGAAATGAGGAGGGCTGTGCGTTCTTTTGAATTTGACAGCGGCATGATCACGGTTGATGCACATTGGTGCAAAATTGGAGATTACATGCTGGCTCTCATGGAGCCGTTTGAAATGGTGTCTTGGGGTCACCCCAAGTCTAAAGAGCCACTTAAATTCGGCCTTGAGCTGCAGGCCACCCTCAAACGCTGACGCAGGCAGTGGGGGAGCCACCGGGAAGGTCATGGCTCCCACGGTGTGTACCGAGGAACATGGAGTGAATGTAACACCATGAGCCGAGAAATCGCCAGCAGTACGGAGAAAGACTGGCCGCGGAATCAGTAGCAACATCTGAAGGGCTGTGAGTGTACATCCGACGACGCACATGAATCGATGCAAAAGTACCGGCACTGACGGATCGGCATGAAACCGAAGTTGTTGCGGACTTGGACAGGGCTCAGTTAACGACTCGGCATTGAGCTTCGGTCTGTTCCCTGGATAATGCACAGGCTGCCTTGCTGGACGGTGCTTAACCATGGATTGTGGAAACGCCATTCAGCGTTGATGAAGTGGAACGCGAGCTGAGGTTGACTGATGCCAGTAAGTCTCCAGGCCGGGACAGCATCCACTCATTCTTGCTACGTGGACTGGAGGCGGAATTGTCCGTGCTACTGACGGACTTGCACCGGCGATCATTGGACGAAGACAAACTGCCAAGGAAGAGGAAAAAAGCAGTGATCGCACCTGTGTACAAAGGGGGAGAACGGTCGGAAGCTGTTATCTACCGACCAGTATACTTAACTTGCGCGCTTTGCAAAGTGATGAAGCGGCTGATAGCCGGTCGCCTTCATGTGCGTCTGGAGTGCCCCCCGATCGGTAGTGAGGAACAGCATGGATTCCGGAGGGAACGATCCTAACTGGCAAACACCCTGCTTGCCAGCGAGCAATGGGTGAAAACAAGACCAAACAACAAGACTCTGGGCTTAGTGCTTTCCGTTTCCAGCAAGGCTTTCGATAGAGTTCAACATAACGATTTGATCGCCAAGATGTTTGTGTACGCTGTCAGCTCCCCTATAGTAAACTGGATAGCAGACTTCCTCCACGGTAGGTCATTCACTGTCAGGCGCAGCAAACAGTTATCTAACTGCCTGCCCACCAGAAACGATGTGCCACAGGGGTCACTGCAGGAGACCCTGTTGTTTCTGGCTTTTATCGGTGACCTACTGGATCGGCTGAAGTCACTTCTGTCCTCTTCACTGGTGACAGGAAAGTATGGGGGACTGTCTTTTCAGACGATGACAGTGAAATACTACATCAGGACTAGGACACGTTACCAACGTGGACAGGATAATTAAGCTTTCCTTTAAACCTACATAAATGCTCCTTTATTCACATGGGCGATGTCAGGGATGTCAGGATATATGTGGTTAGAGGTCGGTCAACACAGTGTGACACCGAACGAGACCTCGGGGTGCTCGTTTTCGAAACCCTCAAAACAAAGGTTCACACCACACAGCCTCTGTTGAATCCAGTAACTTGTATGGGGCTATCTATCGATTCTCTGCTTAGTCGTCCGCGGAGGTTCTTTGTTTAATCTTCCCGTTTTATGTTTGTCGGAGACTGGAGTACGGATGCGCCACAGTTTTTCCTTGCGAGCACAGTGAGGTATCTCGAGTTGAAGTAGTACAGAGAGCAGTCATGCGTATGTTTTTTAGGATGAGAGACCTTTTCTATAGCTGGCGGCCAGGGTATTTGAGTGTGCCCCC
Source organism: Paragonimus westermani (assembly GCA_008508345.1). Taxonomy (NCBI): domain Eukaryota; kingdom Metazoa; phylum Platyhelminthes; class Trematoda; order Plagiorchiida; family Troglotrematidae; genus Paragonimus; species Paragonimus westermani. The sequence continues at coordinate 17,402 of QNGE01006527.1, forward strand.
GGAGTTACCGGCTACCCTGCAGCGACCTTACTATGATACACCCCATTTTATGAGGTGACATGGGCGAGGAACTCAGACTCCCATCTCCGAAATGAGCACGGATTCCGGGGCCATCCACTCACGGTTCTCAAGCAGCGACCTGGACGACCTCACCTTGTAGATTGTCTCTGTCGACCGGCCATCAGCAGCTAGAATGCGTGGCCAGCGCATGTGTTGTTGGCTTTTGGGCAGCTGCTGGATGCGCACATAATGGCGCGTTGGGAGAAGAAGCGTAGTTAACTCACTACTTATCATTGTGTTGAGACTGTCAGTGGGGAGGCTCATGCAGTCGGTGACTTCTGCCAACCATTAATAAACAATGGACAATGGACTTTAGGTCGGTCCAAATTATCGGGCGGGTCTTTCAAAATGAAAAATGGCATCTGAGTTTCGTGGTTGGTGTTGTTGTTGTATGCCAATTTTTATCGTCTGTATGCGGCAAAACATTCCTTCGTAATCGAAAGGAAAAACCCTCCGTTCTAAGTTGTGTTGTGTGGAAAAAGTTCAATGGAGCACCCAATGCAACCTCGTGATCCCGATTCGACGAGCTTTTTACAAGAGTTAGGTGACCCCGGCAACTGCACGTTCTTCAGCAGCCACCATCCTGCTCAGCAGAGCGGATCTTTCCCCGAAAGGTGTTTTTCATCCGATCCCTCTGGCTCGGTGTTTCCTGATATTGCATACAATCAACCTACAGAATCGAACTCGTCCGCCCATCTCAATCAAAAAGGATTTTGTGCAGCTCCTACTTTATATGCTTCCACCCAACCTAGCAATTGGGCCGGAGGTCATCCTCGTGCTCATGTGGGTCAATATTCGACACAAATACCGATTCAGCGAACAGAGTACTTTTGGCCTTCGGGTACATCTGCCTGCCCGCCTCAGTTATACTCTTCACATCCAGTGAATGCGCCGTATGGAAGTGTCTCACCTCATGAGAATATACGCCAGTGCTTACCATCTGTTCCTCACGCATACCCTTCTCATCCTCAGAGTGTTCCTAGTAGTGCTTTGAATAATGTTCAGGATCAATGTGGCGGCCCATCATCGAATAACTTTGGTAATTCAGCAGTTTCTAGTGATCCAATGTACTGTTCTGTACAAACTTCCCATGGTCGTAATCCCCCGTTTATCCCTCAGGGTAATGTGAACTCCTCGCGATACTTTCCCGATCGTTCCTGCTCTGCTTACTCTGTCCCCGACGAAGTGCGACGTATCAATGAGCGGCTGGCCTACCTCCGTCAGACACCGGGGATGTCAATACACATTAAACAAGAAGTCCAGTTTTTGGAAGACAGGTTGAAGTCTCTGGGAACTTCTGGTGCAGAAATACTATTTTCCTCTAGTGCAATACCTGAACACGTTCAGGCTGGTTCACATGGTTCCGCAGACGGTATTCATTGTGATTTGCCCTCTTCACAAGTTGTAGCGTCGCACAACACTCCGTCTCTCCCGTATTGCAAAACTTACAATACACAGTCTGTTCGGCCACCCATTAATGAGTCTTCCTTACATTCGTCATCCGTTTCTCCTTGTGTGGTGACCTGCGCGTCACTTGGTGGAAGCTCCAAGTCGTATTCTAACGTGTATTCGTCCAATTACATGGGACCATCAGTTTCTGGTGGAGTGTTTAAAAAAAGGCAGATTAGTGGGCCAAATGTATTAGTGTCTAGTGAATCCACTGGCTTCGCAAATGCCAACGCTGAGTGCGTTCAGTCTCAAGGCTGCAGTGTTTCTGAAGCTTCGTTTGCCAAACATGCCCCACATACCGCATCTCATTCTTCATCGCAATGCTGCTCTGATGTTCGGGTTCTTCAATCCGTGCCAACAAACGACTCACCTGTCAGCCGTTCTGATTTAGACTCGGCCCCTGATGGATGCTTTACTGGATCTCAGTTTTCCATATCTTCGCAGGATGCCTCTTCATCGGCATCACTCACTGCAGCGGTTGGAATTCAAGACTGTCAAGGCGCACAGATAGGTGAGTCTGTCCTGTCCCAGTCATGTGTTGACTCGACGACACGAACTTCAAACACAAGCACCGTGTCAGCTCTTGTCGTCACGGGTTCTTTGTCGGCCGATTGTACTTTGTCGGCATCAACCAGCACATTTGACCAGCAACCTGTTCACACTGGAAGATCAACTCTTCACTACAGGCAGACATCTAGCAACCGGTGTACTCAGTTTGCGAGTGCTTCATATGCTGGTTCTAATCTTGATCGTCCTGGTCAACTTCAGCCTGTAAATGGATCACTGGCCTCCAACATGGGGTCACATTTTTACCCACCACCAGGACAACCTTATGTTGCTTACCAACGGAGTCCTCCAGATGGAATGTCCACAACGTATCAATATTCCACATATGTAAGTGATCAAAACGCTTTTTTTGTCCAAACTTGAATTTAATTGTTTTATATCGTCGTCCATCATTCGCGTCACATCCATTCTCTGTGAAATATTGGGTTAAGCAACACTTTCACTTCGAATGAGTAGAACAATCCGGTGTTCGACAGCACTGCTCTTTAGTCGACACCACACGCTACAACGTGGAAAGTGGTTTTGCAGTATCGTAAACCAACTAAATGGTTACCGTTTATTTTTCACATTTAAGTCGCTTTCGATATTCATGTCCGTTGCTTATCTCTTGGTGCTCTCTGTGATTTTCAGCTGAGCCGTTTCCGTGAATAATATGGCTCGAGCTGCCATTGATCCTGCTGGTACTCCACTTAATAGAGTTAACTAGGCACAGCCGTGAAGATAAGCGAAAGGAGAGAAGGAAGGGAAACAGTAGTCGGTGAAGCTTTATAAAAAAGAAGGGTTGACAACTTCGCGGGTACAATCTTATCATTGACTACGACACACTGCCAAGTCAGCTAGCGTTTCCAGCCGGCTTTGCGCATGATCGCGAACTCATCAATCGAGTAGACAAAGCCTACCACCCTTGATTAGAGCCGTTACCTGTTCGTCATGTAGTTTCTTGCAGTCGTCACTAACCCCAATGAGCAATGCGCGATGCAGGATACGCTTTGCTGACGCGGTATACGTGCTCTGAATAACGAAGACCGCACATTTTCATTAACTGTCGCGAACTTGCACATACCCCAGGTACGCGCAGGCGAACTGTCGCCTCGTACGCATGACTCGTTCGATGCTGGTTAACTGTCGGAGACAACGGTGATCGAATACCAAGAGACCATATGCTTCTTCCACAAAAATGAGCTACTTCTTTCATCCACCGAGCAAGCCTAGGCGTTCACGCATTGTAAACCCTGCTTTTATTCGCTAATTGGACGTCTTTGTGACGCCATAAGTGACAGAGGCTAGTGAATGCATTACGTGCTTTCTCAATTCTCATGGACAACTCATTGGCGACGTTACCAGCTGACGAGGTGACACTACCCAGGTGGATGAAGTGATCGGCACTCCAGGCGGCCTGCCTGTAATAATATTGACGGGGTTAGTGTCAATCCGTCCTCGTATCAGTACATTTTAGAGATGCAAATTGCGTACCATGCGGACTAGCCATTTTATTTAATCGGTTCGGCACAGTCTGCCTACTCTTTGTAAAAGGACTAAAAGCAGTATCGTCCACGCGTTAAATGTCAGTCAGCTTACTGCAGGGTAGGAGCACCACTCCGAAATTTTCGGATTTTCCGGCCGCTCCTCCTAAGCTATCACCCGTCACAGTTGGAGAGGAAAGGGAGACCGATCACCTCCGTCAAACGCTGCGTGAAGTAGTAGGCGTTGAAGGTAGTTTCTTACAAGTGAACACTGCACACTCAGAGCGGTTATAAATTGACACCTCACTGAGACTTCTGCGACGAAGACAGTCGTAGAGTGTGTCGGGCAACCCAATCAAAAGCATCCTTTAGGTCTGAATATGCAGGTACCGTTTACTGTGACAATACTTGTCGATGCTCCGTTGTTTGTCGCAGCAATGATTACACTGGAGAGTAGCCCGGAAACCTGCATACTCTCTTGTGATTCTTTCTTACACAGAAGCTATCGCGTTATGAAGCTTGCATGACAATTAATCATCCTTGAGGACCATTGACGTGTTGCTACGATGATGGTGCTGACACCCCTGTAGCTGAGAGTGGGGATGATTGTTCACGAGCAACAGTCGTGAGGCTCCTTTTTAGTCTCCCAAATGGAACTGGGGAATGTGGTCAGCTCGGATATCAATCTCTCCCAACATTTCTTTCCGTTGGCTTTATTGCGCTGCAATGTTTTGGGCTCCAAAGCCACCTCATTTTCCGACGAAGGAACATCGAACTTTTACAACTAACCACAGTATATCCATCATCCATGATTGAATGAACTGGTTCAGGCCAGTTGAGCTGTTTCTCGGTACTCAGTCCATCTTCCAAGTTGCTGCGACAAGTTGTAGGTTCGTGGACCATATTTTCCGCATATGGTCTGGTTAACATCTTGTCGACAGCCCGTGCAATCACGAATCAGGAAGCAGAACACCCGGCCATACCCTGATAAAATTACCCTCATCTGTCTGGCTCGCTGGAGGAAGTAAGCCTCACAATTCTTATGTAGTCCCTTCACAAGTGTTTTGCTGAATCAATAGAAATCCACTTGTCTTATTTACAATGTTCTCTTAAAAAGGATATCATGGTATGAGGTAAACCTAGCGGTTGAGATTCCTGCCCGATGCTCATTTGGGTCACTCTGCTTTTTTGATCCGGGCAGTTTGGCCTCAAGTACTGTTCGATATGCGTTTCGTAAAGTTTCGTCGCCTAATTTCTAACCGACTACTTTGCGTTCGCGAGTAGGCGAGCTCTGAACAAACGAAGCAAGCGCGACGACGTAATCTCGGTCAAGGGGATTACTCCAAAGTGAACAACAATGCGTGGTCAAATGGCGTCACCCATAGCTGACGGCGATGTGATCGATTTGAGTCCACAGCTGAGTTGCAGAAGGTGGTGTCCACATGACCCTTTGTTGTCATGTGCTGATACGCACATCTTGATGGAAGGCATACTTGCACGCGCATACTTACAATAGTCGATCACCATTGTCGGTGAGTAGCCTCCGGACACCAGATGTCATCCAGCCGTCTTTCCACTAGAGAAAGATGAGTAAGTTGTAGGTTCAAATCGCCGACTAGCAATGATATCCGACTGTTTAGTTCGTTCCAGAAAATCAAAGAGGGCATTGTAGAAGACTTTCTCGATTGTATCTACGTTGTCTGTTGGAGCGTATGCAAATATGGTCCGTGTCTACAGACTTCGACCGGAGTGCTAAATCTGATGGTACGCGGACGGCTGTTCACTTGGATCCAGTCAAAGGGACTGTGCCTCAGAATCCAGTGCAACCCCCGCTCCAGATGATCGCGAGACTCGACATTGTCTTCACCAGAAACCCTAGGAAAAAACCGCTGATTCACAGCATTATCCAGAGACGATCTCAGGTAAGGAGCAACACTGGAATCGTAAAGGCGCGTTTCGGGGACTTAACATAGCCAATTCCAGACTCGACAGAGCGTTTACCAGAACGGCTTGGTGGCTCACTTGTCGGGGAGTGCGCCATTGTTTACTGGTTGTTTCTACCTGATGGGAGGAGATTTAGGAGCAGCAAGGAAAGAAGATGAGGATGGATCAGAGCAACGGTTACTTCTGACGTTCCCCTTCTGTTGGTGCCGTGGAAAACGGTTAGCTTGAGGGATCCCCCTCGAGTCCGTTACTCAAACGCCTGACCTACGAAACAACTAAAAGTAAACTTTTTTTGGAGGGCTCATTCCGAAGCCACTAGCTCTATAATCTGACTTGCTTGGTAGTAGGGGTTGCCTAGCCCGGGGTCGCAACAAACTGGACGTCGGTCTGGTTGTGATCACTGTTGCACGTAGTGGGTGCATTGGAAGCTACTTCAAGCTCTTAAATGTCACGGAACGTTTCTTAGCTGTATTAGATGGTACGCTGGCGGTCACACTGAGCCATCGGATAGTCGCAGTGTTCTCTTGATTGGGCATACCTGTTTTAACTCCTTCCCTATTCTGAAGACAGCCGTACCGTAACTAAGGCTTGTAACGCTGTACGCCCGGGGTCTCATGCGTCACTACCTACGCGGTCGGTGCTGCGACACAACCCTGAGTGTAACTGCTTTTCATCAGACTGCCCTACTTTGGCCTTTGACACAGCTGTGCCTGAAAGAGCCGAATTCCTAGTCAATACAGCCTTGTGAGTAGATACAACATACAAGGCCGACCACTATCTCAAGGTAACAACAAAGGCCAAAGTGGCCTCTAATTTGACAATATTGTCTTTTGTGGTCGAACGTTCTGCTTGTCAGCTTATTTGGCAAGCGCCTGGCGTTGCAATCAAGAGTTTCTCCTATCAATTTGGTTATTGTTGCGAAGTGCTGCTAGAACCCTCACACTTCACTCGGAAGAAAAGGCATGGTATATGATCGACAGACGGGTTGAGGTTGAATGAAGAATTGTTGCCTAAGAATTCCGCTTTACTCATCTAACAACGGTGATATGGGAACTGGAAGAGAAAACAAGACCACGTTGATGTTTATTACCAAACATTCGATCACATTCTCTTCAGCTATTTTGAGTTGCTTGGGAAAAGCATCACGGAGAATGTCTTGGGAATATAGATGAAGATGGGGGGTGACGATGTCTAAAATGGATGCATACAAAATGTTTTGAGAGTAACTGCGAAGATGACGTTCAAAGGAAGGTTTAAGAAGAATGCTTTCAAGGGCTCACGTGTTTCTCAGGTTGTATGGACGAGTTCCTTGCTTTTTTTCCAACAGTGGTGTTACATCTGGTCTATCGGTACTTCCGATTTGAGGATCTGGTAGGGGTTCCACAGCTGTGATTTCTTGTTGTACCGCATCGGTCTGCAATTCGAGTATCACATCAGGTTCTAGGTGGTGTGAACCTTGGGTTTCAGCGAAGGAACCAGAACTATTATTGTAGCAGCCGACATTGTCAAATGATGAGTGTGCAAACTGACCCTTCAAGGCTAGGTAACGAGTGGACAATCTTTTTTCCCGTCGGAAGACGGACGTGGACGTATTGTGGATTGCACCCGCGTAACTCGACCTCATTAGCTAAGGGGTCATACTTTAATTATCTCAACTGACGTCGCATTGAGACCAATTCCGGAGCGGTAAACCATCTGGGTAAAGAGACGTGTGAAATTGATCTTTGTTTATAAGAACAGCCGTTCGTGTGTAGCTGCGTTTGTTGCTAAAGATGAGAAACACCATACGGAATGTAAGGCGCCCAGCAACAAATTTTCAATGACTGCAAGATATACCCCTTGATCTCACTGCTAATAACCTTGTTCGCAAAAGTGTGCCGTTCAGCCTGTCGACTTGTCTTTTTTTTGAGTTTGTTAGCTGTGGACTTATTGGTGGCGATCGCTCTGTTGTGCAGGAAACTTCAATTTCTCGAACGTGGAAGCGGGGTCTCCATCTTAGTGGGGGCATACCGAATATCGAAAACAATTGGCAGCAGCACTTGATTATAGTGGGCGCTGTCACATTCGGACGCGGGGACGCAAACGAAAATCGAGTATTCATCGTTAGTCGTTAGCAAGTGCTTGTCATAGGTAATGAATGGAAGAGTTCCAACTAGTCGATCTTTGACCCCGTAAGACACGGCCGTTTTATTTCGTGTCGTATGACAGGGTGTACGGTCTTAGCTCTAGCTCCATGCATATCAAACAACACGAAGTAATAGGTTTCACCTTCTTCACTGGATAGTGTTAGTTTCTGGAACGTGTGAAATTCATCGTCCGAACAACATCCTAGTGACAAATCTCCAAATGTTTCAGAGACACCTTATGAGTTAGTGATAACTAATGTGTACCGGATAGTGCATGGGCGGCTTGGTTTTCTTCTGGGCGATACGCGACATCAAAGCTATAGCATGAAATCTCGAGATGCCATTGGGGAGCTTCGTGTAGCACAAACGATGCTAGACGGCATTTCGCACTCTGCTTGCAGCCTCAAAGTGTAAAGTGCTTTTGCAGAGTTGCTATGATTACGTAGGTTTAGTGTTAGATAATAAAGTTGGGAATTGTTGACCGGTTTGTGCACTTGGGAAGCTGCATCGGTGGCGGCATTGTAGAAAATGAAACAAGAGCGCGCATCTCTAAGGCTAGGGTGGTATTCACTAATGTAGGACACCTCTGATGACAGAGAGGCACATCTCTGAGGCGTTAGGTTCGCGTATGTAAGACGAAAGTGAGGGTTGTGTTACTTTACGGTTGCGAAACTTGGCCGCTCAGGGTAGAAGACATGAACCGTCTTGAGGCATTTGACCAACGACATCTGCGTTCGACCGCTCGCGTCTGGTGGTACTAACGAGTACGCACTGATGAAGGTGGTGATCGGGTATTTCGTAGTGATTGTCAAGTGAGTTCTTTTGTTCACCCCTTACATTTGAACAGACCTAGATGGCCAGGCCATGTAGTAGGGACATCAGCTAGTCGTCTGCCACATAGAACACTTTGCCGATGCTACGATCGACTGGCGTAAGGTTCGTGGTGGACAGATAATGACTTGGCACAAAGGGGTGAAATCGTTCGCAAAGAGGTTGGCCATTGTAGGTCGGGTTCGTCTCCCAGACTGGGGCCCTCGCGATTCACAAAGTCGGTGGCTGGAGACGTTGAGTGAAATGTTAGCTAGTCGAACGCAGTGGCGTGAACGTTGTCGTTGTTTGGTCGAGTTGTCTGTGAAATAAGTGTACTCTGATGCGGGGCAGTGAAAGCTGTAAGGAAGTTGTCTCGCTGATAACGCCTTACTTTCCCTTGTAGCCCAGTTGTTTGCTTGCAAGCTGTAGGCGCCTTGATGCCAAGTGTTTGAATATAGACGTGGCTATTTTTATTAGTTAGGGCCCTTTCCCCACCTTCTTTCTCCTTCTCTCTTTCTGCACAGGATCTACCCTTTTATGGTTGTATGGCAGTGAAGCACCAGTGAGAACCACTGATGTAATGCTGTC
>QNGE01006528.1:4478-19512 GCA_008508345.1 Paragonimus westermani
GTATGGGAATAGAGTGCCGACAGTATGTTCACGTACTTAGTCGGCACACCTCTGCGTTTGAGCGACTCTAAAAGTGTAGATCGATCCACTGCATCGAACGCACCTTTATAGTCGAGAAAAACAACAACTGTTGACCGGCAGTACACATGACGCTGCTCCAAAATTTGACGAAGAGTGAGAATGCTATCTACACATTCCCACCCGGGGCGAAACCCTGACTGTTCTTCTCTAATTTTTACCTCCCGAGCTGCAGTGAGTCAACGAAGTACAATGGATGCTGGAACCCTAGAAATGACTGGAGTCAAACTAATTCCTCTGTGGTTTTCACAAGAGCCCCTTATACCTTTCTTGAATATAGAAACTATTATCGAGTGACCCCAACTCGAGGGGGTAGTTTCCGTCGTCTACACAAGTTGAAACAAATGAGTCAAAGCCCCTACTAACGTCTCTCTGCATTCTTTGAAAAGTGCTGGCACAAGGTCATCTGGACCAGCAGCCTTATTACGCTTGAGAGCCGCAATACAATTGCGGACCTCAGTCTCAGTGGGTGGATCTAAGTCTACAGACCAGGGCACTAGATTACAAGTTTGTGGCGGCAACGCGGCAGAAGCAGGAGGCCAGTTAAATTGACCCTCAAAGTGTGCACTTTGATGTGAATAGGTTTGTCTCCAAGGTAGCAGTCAGAAAAAGTTACACTGCGAATGTGCATGACTACATCTGTTGACAATTAACGGCAAGTTATTTTCTGCGGACTATCGATTTAGACAGTTCAGATCGTTCGATAAAGTGATCACATCTAGAACACTGTAGAACTCGCCAGAGTTGGAGGTTACCGGCGTAGAACACCGGTGCATGGACTACGCTGGACAGTTCAAGAAAGAAAAGAATTAGCAACCATTCTAAGATGGATCCTTCCGGAACTCCACAGCTGGTAGCGAACCACTCCTATAACTGCCCATTCTCCTTGACGTTCAACCAATGAATCCTCAGGATAATTTGTTAAGCGTTCATAGAGAATATAACTGTGAAGCTTTTCTAGCAAAATGGAATCATCAGCCTCTTCGGAGGCTTTGCAACAGTCAAGATAAACCACATCTATGGTCGTTCCTGTGTTGAAAGCCTTCGTTCAAGAGTCACAAGCAATCAGCACATTAGTGGGGTATGAGTATCTCTTACGGCAGCCATGTTGCACCATAGTGATCAATTCGAGGTCTCCAAACTTTATCTGGGGAATGTCATCTAGTATCCCACTACTTTGGAGAGCACCGGGAGCAAGGCTGTTGACAGATAGTTTGTTCGATCACCTCTGTACCCAGCCTTGGAGATGCATGCGGTTGTGAACTGTTCGGAGGGTTCCGGTGGACGGCCAGTTGACGAAGAACTAATAAACAGTGCAAGCAGTTCTACTAATTCCGTGGTGTAGCTTTTCAAGATGAAACGGTATTTCAGGTCTAGACCGGGCGGTATGCGTGTGAGCTAATAGGACTGTAACACTTAAATTTTGGGTGACTCATTTAACCTGTTCCCTATATATCCAAAAGTCGCTCCTGCCGTGCAGTTATGCACATTTACGGGCTATTCATCCAGAGTATTGGCCGTCACAGCATGTGTTGATAGATCCACCGTAGATTTGGGGCTACGAAATACCAACCTTAGTCCTTGTATTTGTTGCGACTTCACTGTAGAAAAGTCGAGGAGTCAGCTTTCGTTCTTGAGCGTTGATAGCAAAACCGATCATCTGCGATAGCAGCCATGATGCGATTGTACCACATAGTCAACAAACGCAAGCTCAATTTGTTCCAGACCGAACGTTCCAACGCAATCAGATATATCGTCTTATTTCTCATAGTTACTATCTTCCACCGGATCGGAGACACTTTAGTGAAGCAAGATTGTTAACAGCATTCCAGACTTCCTCAATGATGGACTGCCAGCAATGCCATATGTTGAATCTGGTGATGGAGCCGGGCCATTCATCCTTGCTGAACTGTGTTCACTCCTATGGAATTTGGCTCGTGGTAGACCTTCCGACCCATATTTTGTCTAGTTCCACGTAGATAGCTGAATTCAATTATCTGATTACAATGATAAACGTAAGCTATGGTTTTTAGATTGCCTATCCCGTAAACCTCGCTGGTAAGAGAGCAACAAAGACAAGATGGTGATTGGCCCACCTGCCACCTGTTGTGATCCCCAATATGCTGAAATAGTTCAGCTCCCATTACTGTCTCGAAGAAATCCTCAATAGAGGAAGACGTTACACTATTGACTGAACAGTTCTTGAAGTCTAGCTCCGAAGGATTAAAATCTCCTATTAGCGAAGTTAGAGCGCAATCTAAACATGATATTCTATACAGGACGTTGTGCAACGTCAAGTCGGTGTCTGTGTGCGCAAAAGGCGACTTGTAAATCACACCAATCAAACCAGTGGAGTGTTGGGTGACGTTAACTACTTGCCAGACTGATTCCGAAAGATCCAGCACGAAATCGTCACGAATACCTGGGGTTCTCAGATGCGACTCCAAACAGAAGTACATCACTGCCTTCACCGATATTCCTATCACTGCGAAACATTGTCACAACAGAGATGGAAAATTTGTCGCCCATCAATTCTTTCTTACATCAGATCTCCGTGATGACTATCATAAATGAGATTTCCAAGGAGAGAAATTTAGAAGCTCGTCCAGTTTATTAGGGAGGGAAGTCGTGTTGACATAAAACGATGCCAGGAGGCAGTTACAGTGCCCACGCCAAGCATAGCAGATGAATCATCTACTTGAGGATATCCGTGGAAGTTTAAAACTCACGGAGGCCGGTATCATGACACCTCTGTCTTGTTCACGGTAACCAATTAATGAAACATTTCCGTCAGTTCATTGTATCCAACAGCGCAGATGGTTGGCTTTAGAGCATCGAATGTCCAACGTGGTGAACTATTGATCCACTCAACACCGAACGATTGTGCCAAAGTACAAGAGAGCATCATCGTAAGTGCAAAAAAAGATTAACATCGAAAATTGATCAGAAAAGGGATCGAACAACGTATTTGAACTGGCTGCCTGTGAAAATCAACATGAGTAACAATTACCCACTATGTAAATTAAAAGCCACTTTTAAGAAGTCAGTGTAGAATGTCATGTTATTCAGTCCCGTGTGTCGAGCGCGTGAAGAGCGAATGGTCGTACACGGTGGTGAATGCTACCACAAATCAGTATGTTGACCCGACTAGGTGGTTCGAGGTAATGAGCTGCATACAACGTTCCGCTGCAAATCAGGCAACCACACGATTGCACACTATAAACAGCTTGACTGTTCATTTAAGCAAAGTCGGTAGGTTTCGCCTACCAGGTTGGAGTCTTCACAATCACCATTTGGAAACGTTATCCGACATGGTAGCAACCGTAACCAACGGTGTACTCAGACCTTCACACCAGAGTCGAGGGGATAACGGTAATGCTTTGAAAGCTAAAAATCACACACGAATGATCGCAGTTTTCGCATTCAGATGCACCTTTTGACTATGCGGTTTCAAAGGAACATTCCAGTATCACCCTCCTGGAGCTCACTTGCAGTACACAGCCGTGCCAGTGCACATCATTTCACAGGCGAACACTAGGTCAGATTGATTCAGTTCACACCAACATACGGAAAATATCACATGTTCCGAATTTGTGACGTACAGCGAACAAGACGCAACTAATGGACCAGAAGAAAAGACATTACAATTTGAGATCAGCTTTTTTAATATATACCAAAAACCCCATAAGGGAAAAATTGAATCAGTTTTATGGAAAAATATTCCTTGAAATTAAAGCATTACGTTCATATTTGTATCGTGAATTTTCAGAACAAAAATTGTGTAGATGTGAAGAAAAGATTACAAAATGACGCAATAATTGAGAAATTTCGTCCGGAAAACAAGATAGGCAGCAGCGATACACAAAATGTGGTTCATTGAGCGCTGAACTAGAAAAGGCGCGTGTAGTCTACGAATCAATTACAGACGGTTGTCAGCCAACGCCTTGAGGTCACGGAGTCTGGATAGACGGACGAAAACCGAATTGTTGGCTGTCGTCTAATGACGATAGTATGCGTTGATTGATCGAGCAATGATGAGTCGACGAACTTCGCTAGTCCCAGCTCCAATTTCATAGAGTTTAGAATCACGTAGTATGCGACCGACTGGGTAATCATCGGTGTAACCGTTTCCACCTGGATTAGAAACAAAGGATATGAAGGAAGAGCTTTTAAACTAATGCAAAACATAAAAATCTTTCCCCAGTTAAAAATTTGAATAACGAAATAAAAAGACCGGTTTTGTAAGATGGTAGTGCCACTTCGTATGTTCTCGTCAGTTGCTCTACACATAACAGCGGTGAAAGTCAAAAATATTGACGAAGTATGAATTTAATTGGTCTAGATATTTTTGACCTTCACTGCTGTTATGTGTAGAGCAACTGATGAGAACATACGAAATGGTATTACCATCTCGCCAAAATCGGTCTTCTGATTTCGTTATTCTGATGCAAAACAGATGCTCGAATCCTTCTATATGAAACTGTGCACAAACTGCTGATACCTCGTACACAACTTAACAGACAGCACCAGTATAACGTCCAATCTGCAAATCTCACTAACACATCCAAACTTACACATCCATTTGTTTGGGGTTTTTGAAACAAAACGCTGTTTCATTTATATAACGCTTCGTGCTACCGTTTCTAAAACCGGTGCCCCACGACCGGTATTCCTCATATTTGCATTCATCAATGTGCTGAGTGAATGTCATGAGAAGAAAAGCTTACTAGAAATCACCAACCTCTGTACACATTAGCAGAATGGGATGGGTTGTGTCCATCCGAATAAACGTCATACAAGCAGGTTACACCCAACTTGGCAAACGTCGAAATGAATGATACTACAGATTGGATTATGCAATGATATAACAGAGGCCCGAAAAAAATCGTCAGGAAAATCCACAAATGTAGTGTCTGTGATTGTTGGTAACGAGCCAACTAAGTCAACTGTAAGATAGGGAACTATGCTCGAAATACCTACCTGGTGATTCATTCGTGAAAAATTCCAACAGTCAGTTGACGATGACATCTGTAGCATCACATAACATTCATCTTATTCCACTGGCTTGCGCTGTACCAATTACAGTTCCTCTCTAGTGATCCGTACATAATGTAAACTAGACGGCACGTTATCGTAGGTCATTGTGGTGCAGCCGGTCTAAGCTAGTTACCCAAAATACAACCAACGTGAAATACTTCGGAAACGTCGAGGCGCAAGAAGATACGGAAACAGACATTGTTTTGTCATTGCAGATTCAAAGGCATCATAATCATCAATAAAATACCTTTAGCACACATCATGAAAGTCGAAACCACTTCAGTTGTAACGATGAACAGAGAAAACAAAAACCGGTATCACGCTTTGCTGTACTCGAACACATTTTGCCGCATTTACACACTTGTTTACTGTAGGTGATTGAAACGCGGTGAATTCTAAATCACAAAAAACTAACGTAGGTAAACGTTCCATCATTAAAAGTGCAACAACGTCAGAAACGGTTAAGAATCGAGCAGCATCCAAATTTGGTAACATGTTTCCCATCACCATAGGCAATTTGTAGTCGGCCCTTTTCGAAAGGAAGTAGTTGATTTGAGTTTCGTTTGTTAGAGCACATCAGTGTAGCGTATCGTTGCCAAGATCGAGGTGTGAATCACAGCTGACGTTATCACAAGACAATGGCGTTGACCACTACACATAAGCTTGCTTGTTGTGAGCACAAAGAAGACTAATGGTGTCGTCTCTGCGTACCGTGGCAGATGCGCGTTTCCAGTTGCAAACATGATTGGGAAATCCCACATTTTGTTAATCGTATGATGCGCTGAATAGTGTTTTAGGGTTCGTTGGTATTAACAGTTTCGTACTACACAACCAGCAAGTGTATGCAAAGCTATCTGGATCTTCATGTCCACGGTCGAGCACATGATGTCACAGCACACCAAGTCGGATATAATTTACGAACACGAATATTGAAGCGCTGTCAGAACCAAGCAGCAATGGCTTGCGCTGTACCAATTACAGTTCCTCTCTAGTGATCCGTACATAATGTAAACTAGACGGCACGTTATCGTAGGTCATTGTGGTGCAGCCGGTCTAAGCTAGTTACCCAAAATACAACCAACGTGAAATACTTCGGAAACGTCGAGGCGCAAGAAGATACGGAAACAGACATTGTTTTGTCATTGCAGATTCAAAGGCATCATAATCATCAATAAAATACCTTTAGCACACATCATGAAAGTCGAAACCACTTCAGTTGTAACGATGAACAGAGAAAACAAAAACCGGTATCACGCTTTGCTGTACTCGAACACATTTTGCCGCATTTACACACTTGTTTACTGTAGGTGATTGAAACGCGGTGAATTCTAAATCACAAAAAACTAACGTAGGTAAACGTTCCATCATTAAAAGTGCAACAACGTCAGAAACGGTTAAGAATCGAGCAGCATCCAAATTTGGTAACATGTTTCCCATCACCATAGGCAATTTGTAGTCGGCCCTTTTCGAAAGGAAGTAGTTGATTTGAGTTTCGTTTGTTAGAGCACATCAGTGTAGCGTATCGTTGCCAAGATCGAGGTGTGAATCACAGCTGACGTTATCACAAGACAATGGCGTTGACCACTACACATAAGCTTGCTTGTTGTGAGCACAAAGAAGACTAATGGTGTCGTCTCTGCGTACCGTGGCAGATGCGCGTTTCCAGTTGCAAACATGATTGGGAAATCCCACATTTTGTTAATCGTATGATGCGCTGAATAGTGTTTTAGGGTTCGTTGGTATTAACAGTTTCGTACTACACAACCAGCAAGTGTATGCAAAGCTATCTGGATCTTCATGTCCACGGTCGAGCACATGATGTCACAGCACACCAAGTCGGATATAATTTACGAACACGAATATTGAAGCGCTGTCAGAACCAAGCAGCAACCTGGGGTTAAATGATAGCCGACTTACAAAAGTGGTCACGGCACTGTGTGCAACCAGGCAGCGTGACAACGAACAACTGGTAGGGATCGTGATCGATTGTAAAGCATAGATCTTTAACGCAGCAGGTGACTGACTAAACAAAAAGGTTCCGGATCATGTTTGCACTCCAAGGCAAGCGTTTACCGTAATGTAAAGAGGTTATCACAGTCCGAAAGTACTAGCCATTGTGTGCGCACGAAACGAATTGCTTGTGAGGTTGGTAATGTACCGGTAGGAACTTAACTGACCGTTGTATCAACATTCTGTTATGAGTTGGAAATAGAAACGTCTAAATCGTCTGCAGCAAACACCCGTAGAAATGGGGCACAATTTCTCCGGTGCAAAGTTTACGATGGCAGATTTTTTTCCTGGTTCAAATTCGAAGGCAACCGATCATAAGCGGCCTTCTGTTGAGACCGATGGAGATTGTGAAAAATGAAAATTAACAACGAAAAGAGAAACAGGAGAAAAATGGCAACAGGCATCCAAGCAACATAATACGAACTTCAAACACGGACGCACATAGGGCTTCAGTGTAAATAGTAAATGCAATTTAAATACGGAAGGGAAAAGACTGTTGATCATCATGATGGGATAGTAGGCCAGATAACTCTAGCATAAGTAACAGAACGTCATAAGGACTAACTGACCGGAAGAACAGACGTTTGCATTGTCCACACCGTGAACATGTCTGGTATACGCCGCTAGATTAGTGACCAACCAACACGGGTACGAATTGTAGTAACTTTCACCACCGATAACGATTGTCGTATTCTCACAGATCCTATGGGAATGCGGTGACTACACCCAATTGTGAGTGATGTTCAACGCATAACAAGCAAATACCCAACTACTTATCAGTAATCTATGAATATGCTGAGTTGAGTGGAATAGTCAAAAGTTGCTGTCTATGTACGATGTAGTTTACCCGTCATAAAGAGACTGGATCTTGACGCGGTGTGACGACTTGCACATCTCGATGACCTTTTAGGCCCAAATGAACAGACATTTAGCCAGATGGGGGCCAAGAGGTAGATGCACGGCGAATCATGCTCATGGTGCTCTAGGAGAATTCTGACGTTAGTTCTGATAGACTATCAGGAACCCGCCGCCTTGCGGTAAACACAATTGAGCCAAAGGTTTTGATTGAGAACCTTAGTCCTTTTCTTGTCTATGTCCGGGCTTCCTGACAGTAACTCAGCCCAAAACCGACAAAAAATCTATTTTAGGTTGTATAGCAATTCTTCATCGGCCTGAACCACTGATGCGTTACTGTTTCCGACGATGGTGGCGACCACGTTTTATGTTGTGAGACGTGGCAGCCAGATGTGCGACAATTACACTAGTAACCGAGTAACTAACTCCACTTCCAGGTCACTTTTACTGAGCGGCCTCGGCGTGCGTCCGAAATCGGAGGCACCAGTATTCCGATATTCAGTGGAGCATCTCAATGAAGTCGTGAAGTATTGTCAAAGCTATTAGAAAACGGAGCGGAGAAACGTGAGAGGCCGAACCATCCACCACTGGTGGAAACAAATTTAACGGGCGAGTAATGAAAGAAGAAAATGTACACTATCTGAACTAACATAACCGGACGGAAAAACACAGGAGATTTAAACGGAAATCGCGCTGGAATTGCGGCTTAGAGATGCGATCGCACTGTCGGCAGAACATGCGAACCGGATAGTAAAGAACCTGATTTACTGAAGGATTTCCCGTTACATTGGTGTGACGTGAACACAGCATAGTCAAGCTGCCTTGATAAACGTCATTCGAAGATAGAGACGTGGGGTACTGATCATCTGAATTTGAAACGAATGCATTCCGGAAGTGAAACGAGATTCATATTTCCACTTCTGACCTGTACTACACGGAAGGACAAGTTCACATAAACATGTAGAACGTGGTCTACCTCATCTCGGTAGTTGGCTACTGTGAACACAACGATGATATAGCAATCGCCGAAACACAAATAATCGATCGTAGGCTTTGTGAAGTGAAACACCGCACTACGAACATGGTCCGCGAGCATACACGTTACTTTTGAATAAAAAGACAAGATATCCGTCCACTTCCAAAAGGTGCTCTTTTTATCCTTATACCGCTCTAGAACGGAGTGCATCGGACGCATGAAGGAGTGGCTTGGTCCGCGGATAAGAGAAAATAACCCAATAAGGCTTAAAAGTGTAGTCACAAATTTGACAATATTTGGATGACGCGATAGGGGATTAATTTTACGATTAAAACAGACCATACGAAGTGTATTGTTTCCACTAAGAGCTTCGCGAAAACGTGCTCGTGAACTCCTCTTGTCCTTGATAGCAGCGTTTTTGAAAAATTTGTTTTCCTCAAAATGAGCTTATTTTTAAAGATTTATTTGAAAAATACTTTCTAATCTGGAATTCGCGTTATAACCTGTTGCAATTCAATTTTGATGCATGTTTCTCTATTGTCTTCTGATTAGCCCGTTCTGGTTCCTTAAGGCCAATCAACACATATACACGTAGACGCTGGTCTTGAGCATAAACAAACTCGCGTTAAGGTTAAGGTCCGATGTATTCCCGGGGTATGGAGTGTCGCCATGTTCCATACTCCATTGATTCACTCACAACGGTTTTGAGCCACGCAATAGGGTACTGTGACTCAGACTGCTGTTCACCGCAACGGTAACGTGCAATAACCAAGAAGGATCAAAATCGATCAACCAATTCTAAGCAAAATGGAGTGAATGCAGGCATGGCACTGATTGCGACACTGCCTTTTGGGATGGCAATTCTAGCCGGAAATTTGAATGATCACGAGAACTCCAGCCGAATACGCGACACCTACCCAACCTACTCAATGGAGCAGTAAGAGTTTTCGAATATCCCGACCATGGTGTTTTTTGACCACCACGCAATATCACCCAACTGTTGGTGGACGTGGTATGTAATGTCCGGAAAAGTAAACGCCCAGCTGGCTTGTGGAGAACGTAGTTCAACCATCACAAACTGTGCAACGTGATTAGCTGACCAGTTGACCGCGTGTTCCGGAACACGTGCAGGCAGGCGGCAACAGTGCTCGCGTGGTCATCTTACTTGACGTGGGCCAAGTGGCGGAGACAACGGTGGTCAAGCATATCTTTGAAGCGAACAGGTCACGCCACCGCTTTGGCCTGAGAGCCAATCGATATTCCGTCCCAAACGACGGGCTTCCTACACAGCCCAACCGACCATAGCCGAGAAGGATACCACCGTTGCTGCTGTGGCTTTTGAGGACGGTGTATTTACCACGTAAGGGCCACATAAAGTGACGATCGTGCCATAGGGCAAACGTGCAAAGTATGACATGCGCCGCCAGCTTTCACACGTTGTTCGGTTCGGGAAACCTCAGCAACGGCCGTCGATAGCCGATGTGGCACCGCATTGGATCCAATCCGCACTAAGACCAGCAATTTCGTCCAAACGAAGTGACCCACGGTGACTCTCGTGGGTTAACTCAGTCAAGTTTATCATTAGCGTGACACTCAGATGGCGGCTGATCTCTGAATGATGTTCGCTGACGGCATCATCATTCGAGCCTTTCTCTGGCTCGCTTTCCTACGACAATGTCATTTTGGCCACCCTGTCACCAACAGGAGGAAAGTGATCGCTCGTGGATACGCATATTGGCTGAGGATGGACGGCTAACTTGGGGGATTTGGTGAAACAACCCTCAAATTGTCAGTAAATGACCAAGCTGTCAGCCGGGCAAGATCCCGTACTTTGGCAACCACCCGGAGGTTCTCAGTCACTTATCCACTTGGATTTCTCCGGTCCGATCGAGTGTGTCCTATCTCATCTAAGTCAACGCATATTCTAAGTGGTCAGAGACAGTCGCACACCCTTCAGCGACATCCGCCTGTACGATCGCTGCTCTACATCACACATGCAAGTGTCACACAACTGGACCTAATTCACTTCAGCACACTTTGAGGGGTGCTGATTTCGTTCCTACACGGAGTACATTCGGACTCCGGTGTATAGCGCTCAATCCAATGGCCAAGCTGAACGCTTTGTTTGGAAAATATTGCGATTTCCTCCCATATCTTTTTGCGCTATAACGTGCTGAAATCCGGTTTTTTAGCGTGTTTTTGCTTTGCCTTATGACTGGCCCATTCCACTTCTATGGCATCAATTAAGGTGACTGTTCGAAGTCAATGCGTCTATATATACGCATATGCCGGTCTACGAAGTTACGCTTAGTTTAGGAATAAATATACACTTTTGGCTAGGTATCGTCAAGTTGCATGCTGTGTCCGCGATTCGCATATCGTATATTCGTGCGTTAGCCATTTCTAGTTTTTTGTTGATCACGGTGATCACAACGAAGTGTTTCGATCAACGAAGAAAACAACAAAGCAACAGCGATGAAAAAATGCACAAGTTGATGGTAAATACTTGAGGTTACATGATATCGACATTCATATTGTTAGGCGACGTAATGAGACATTGTTAATACGTTCTGCGACTGAGTAACTTTCACTTGGTGATCGAGGATTGATGTTGTATTCAGCTCTGGCCAGATAAGTATGACTCATTAACTGAAGAATACCTGAAGGCTGGAGCTGACAGTTCATTAGTGTGGCTTTAACCTTTCGACAGTGAACAGCATTCACGTCAAAGAGGGATTACCGGACAAAAAAACCCACGCAGCGTCACAAGTTGTACTGTGCAGAAAAATGAACGGGGCTTCCATGAGACGAGATAAAGGAGAACTTTTCTGATCTGCTCCAAACGTTTCTCAACTGGAAGGAACACAGAAACATCGAGCGGTTGTACGGAGAACGCACCAAGAAGTCACGCGTCTACCATGTCCACGTTATCAGAACCCACTAAATGGGTCGCATATACAACACCGATTGAAAAGAAAAGAACATCATAGCATCTGAAGCGACTGTTGAAACGCAGTTAGCGATGAGGAAGAGACACTGAAAGGTCCACATAGCTGAGCCAACATGTTGTATGAACATGCTTGAAAAAACTTGCTGCACGGATGCAAGGTAGAATCTATATGCCCGAATAAACTACAACCTCAAATTATATCCGACATCCCTTCAAATCCTGGCTTTTATATTGAAATATCCAGAGTAACGGTTGGTGTCCACGTAGCCCCGGTCTACGCCCCATAGAGAACTTATGACAACAACCTCAAGGAGGCGATACATCGGAGATGTTTGTAGAATAAACAAGGTGAAAATGGATAGCAGAATCTTTCCATCCTTCGCGAATATCATACAAGAAAATGCATTCCACTGGCTGAAACGAATGGGATGTACACATTCTATTGAGCTTCGTGGACGCAGATTCAGAATGCTGCCATTTAAAGCTAATTCGTGCCCACTTTTTCTCTTTGCTGCTGACTTGATAACACACAGATAATAGAAACAAGTACGAAACATTGTGTTCTGCGTTTCTACGTGTTTCTATGGAGATAACACAGAGCGGAAAATGATGGAGATATTGCAAAAATACGAGTGACTTTATTTCACGTATCTTAGTTACGTTAAACAGATTATGAAGGTCTGGTTATCAGTCAGAAACGATTCAGGTACACGTGGGGTACAAGTGAACGGCACATTATAATTCGTACTTGGTGTAAACAATTTGACACGTATACAGTAAAAGTCTCTCAGAGAGGTAGATACTCACCCAGAATTTGAATTGCATCTAGTGCAACTTTTGTGGCTGCCTCTGCGTTGTGTAGAATAACACTGGCACATTCCGTGTTGGTCGAACCAGCCTTTTGTTCAGGTACCTGCTGGTCTAGATGGTCTATCAGTCTTGCGACCGCATATGTGTACGTACGGCTAACTTGTAAGCGCGTGTACATATCGGCCATTTTGGCCTGAATCATACCGTAATCAGCAATAGGTCGACCAAATGTGCATCGTTCCTGCGCATACTCGAACGCCACATCACAACATGCCTGCATCAATCCAAGAGGGCCGGCGGATAAGATCAAACGTTCGACATCAAGACCAGACATAAGCACATAGACACCGCGGTTTAATTCTCCAAGTAGATTCGAAGCTAAAATGTGAAGTAACCAGTTATTCACATAAACCAAGGATTATAACGATGTCAGATAGCAACACAAAGCTTTTGTAGAGACGCAGTGTTCTCTTATTTTCTTACGTGAAATGCAAAATGTTTATCATAACACAAAAAAAGGCGATAATGTACCAATGATGCGCTGAAAGCGATGCTCTCCAGGGTTTCACCGTAGAACGAGAGTTCTTTCGGTTATTCGTGCAGGGACTTGTGCGACTTGCCAAATTCCCGCTGCCACTGTAAGTCGCTGACACCGAACCGACTGTAACGGTGCGAAAAAATCTAGAGGTCTGAGGGTTTTGCATTGTAATACCACAAAGAAGAACACTCGCGTAATGCGGTTAATTGCAAAGTAATGCACCTGTACCACTAACCCCGTACTGAAAGTGGTCTTGGAAGCGACAAACTGAGGACCGCCACGTGTGTAAAGACCTCAAAACTAGCGCCTCAAACGGCTTGTCCTTATTCGAATCGAACTCCGATAGTCAATAAGTCTAATTCTGTACTTGGGCAACTTACTCGAACGTCAGGGAACCTTCACCATGAAAGTTTCCATGTTGTTTGATTCAACGGTGCCCCCACACACTGAGATTTCGTTATCACATACTGATAGGTTACCTAATCTATATTAAGGTTCTGTTTTGTCGAGTTACGAGCAATAACCTTTGACTATTTTTACATACGAAACTCTTCACAACCTCCAACATCCACCGCAAAATGTGCCCATTGCTAACATAAACCACCACACCGAGTGACTTGTGGAAAATGCAGCATCAAATGGGCTGCTTGAACTGCAAGCATGCATTCGGTTTCCTAGCCTATCCAGTCTGGATCGTCTTACCAGAGTTTGTCATAACAGCGTCATTAGCTGAGGACTTTGAACGTAGGGTCTCCAACCGAAAATCTTCATTCAACCTGAATCTGCTTTTAACACAGCACTGGTGTCATTAGATAGTTGTTCATTCGTTACACGCAGCGGCATGTCTGTCCTACAAAACAGAATGCAGATGGGGTATTGGTTTGATTTCAAGTAATCCGTTATTAATCATGCATCTTTGTAAAGGTTGTCTGCATTGTCCACTTTATCTCAAGCAGTTTACTCATGAACTTTCTTCTTGACAGTTTAACAGATTCTGGCGAATGTGAGCAGCTTTCAACTCCTTGAATCCATGCATATTCAGTGAATCAGTTTGTTTGAGAGCGTTATACAGCTAAATATAAACTGCAAAGTGTGATTGATTTCAGTAATGTTGGATCCCTAAAAACGAGAAAAGCCCCTGAATAACCCGCAACTGTGAGGACGAGAGGGAGTACGACTAGTAAACCTGAAGAAATCAATTATGAACAGCTAAGCTGGAAATGAAAGCCTTCAGAAGGCAACTAGAGAGAACGGCGGACGAGCGAGTTATAGCTGCCTCGATTGTTATTACTGCCCAGATTTGTACAGCCAGCCAACATTCTGCACATGCATGACACAATATGCCACACGATGGCAAACATGTGGCGTCAAAGCTCATCACCGGAAGTCGCTTACATCTATTCCAATCAAGAGTTGAGGATTAGGTGTTCCTAACCTATTGATTTCTGAAACCCAGTTATATGAGTCTATACTGGGAAATCGGATTCTATCCATGAGTAAATGACAAGTCACGGTTGGCGGTATCCGATTCGGATTAGCCTGTCACAGTGACCGAAGCCAAAGGACGCCTGCGCTTATCCATCCCTGCAATTGGTTTGCGCTGCACCAATTGCAGTTCCACCAACACACCACGTATCCAGTGTAAACCCGAAGGAATAAGACTGGGAGGTGTGCCAGTGGGGCCTTTGTGTCCGGCCGGCCAATGCTGGTTAGCCAGTTGATTGGCTAATGAGGAAAGGAAACTCTTATCTCTCGGAAACTAAACAGAGAGAGGCTGCAA
>QNGE01006529.1:0-30914 GCA_008508345.1 Paragonimus westermani
CACCAAATCAGTTCACATGGTCCGACCGAGGTAGCTGGATTCCGGTAACATGATGTCTGAAAGCTACAGTACGTATGTTTCGGTCTTGCATTTGGATAAGTATAGGTCAATAACTAGGTATTAGTCGACTCAGCGTTTCAGACATCTGTTAAGTTATGTGCATCAAATAGGTTGGTTTCCTTGGTATTCGTTTAAAAAAGTTCATCCTTGGCGTAGTACGTATACCGGTTATGTGAACCTGGACAAAAGGAAACGACAAAGATATCGCACTTCTGACCACTCCATCGGTAATTCAGTGTGACACATGTGATAAGTAAGATGATCTTGAGCTCAAGAACGAATTTTTTCAATTGGTTTGCGATCATAAGGGGTTACGTTTGCATAGCCTTGGTTGAGTATCAATCAAAGGGATGATATACTGACAGTCCAAAAATGTATCATTAAGACATACTAAGCTGCTCTCTTGACTGTAAAAGTGCGTTCGATGCACCGGATCGATCCACACTTTCGGAGTCGCTTAGAAGCCGGGATTTATCGACCAAGTATGTGGACTTACTGTCTGCGCTTTATTCGCATACTGCAACTCAGTTTAGGGTTTACGGTGAACTGCCTAACAGTTTCAGTACCGTGAGCGGCGTACCTCACGGCTGTTCACTCTCACTATTCTTGTTCAGTTTCGTCATAGACGAAATAGTGGAGTATTGTCTGCTGCACCACAAGATACCGGCGTGGACCTTCTAGCTAATGAGAGAATGCCTGATGTTGATTATGGTGACGACAAGGTGTTGCCGTTTGACAGCTTTCGAACAGCACAATCAACGCTGGAGGCTATTTCGCGTTCTACTAATTACTTCAGAGTGTGCTTTGCAGCCTCAAAGTACAAAGCGGCTGTGAAAGATTGTTGTGATTTCGTGGTTTTATTGTTAGACAATGAGGTCAAGGGGGTTGTTGGCCGGCTTGTCTGCTGGGGAACCTGTATCAGCGGCAGCGGTGGAGGTGTAGGGAATGAAATAGAATCACTATCTGGAAGGCTATGGCGGTGTTCGCTAATCTGGGGTATACCTATGGCGACAGAGAGGTATTCCTCTGAAGCCTATGGGTCGCATATATATGGCGACAATGAGGGCTGTGTTACGTCGTGGCAGTGAAACTTGGCCGTTCATGGTAGAGGACGTGAACCGTCTTCAGGTATTTGACCACCGATGTTTGCAGTCAATCTCTCGTGTCGGGTGGCACCAGCGATTAAGCAATGAGAAGGTTAGGAGGCGGGTGTTTGGCGCTGATTGTCAAACGGTTCCTTTTGTTCAGTTCTTACATTTGCACGGACTTAGATGGTTAGGTCAAGTATTAAGGACGCCAGCTAGTCGCCTACCACAGCGTGCACTCTGTGGACGCTGCGACCGAGTGGCACAGGGTGCGAGGTGGACAGATGATGATTTGGCCTAGAGAAACGAAGTCGTTCACGAAGGGTTTGGTCACTGTAGATCGGGTTTGTCTCCCGGGCTGGGACCCTCGCGACTCACAGAGTCGGTGGTTTGAGGCGTTAGTTGAGATGGCGACTAACCGACCTCAGTGGTGTGAATGTTGTCGTTGTTTGTCCGAATCGACTGTGAAGCGAGTGTATTTAATGAAGCGGGGCAGTGAAGACTGTAAGTAAGCTGTCTTGCTGATGACTTCTTACTTTCACTTGTGGCTTGGTTGTTTGTTTGCAAGTTGTAGACCGCGTGATGTTGAATTTTTGAATGTGGACGGATATGTTTTCGTGGTTGTCTCTTTCGACTCCCTTCTTTTGTATTCCCTCGTCCTATGCAGGATTTCCTTTTTTTCTTCGTCATGGTTGTATGACAGTTAAGCATTAATGTGAAGCGTTGATGTATTGGCGTCTGTGAAGTTGGGTTGCGCATGCACTTTCAAAATGGTGAGGGTGACCCATTGGTCTGGATGCAATCCTCTCTGCCACCCCACCATGAACACTGCCACTCATGCGCCACCTTACCTCATTCCACCATGTGTCCACCAACTTGGCGGTTTGACGGATGAAGGGGCTAGTAGGCTTACCAGAGAAGAGCAAGTAAGTCTCGGACCTGTCTGTGCTAAAAACTCTGGAGCATCGGCACCCTCGTTCTTAGCCAACGTTCATGTTGATATTGTACCTAAAGTTTGCTTTCGGCTCGGTTACCTGACTTTCCCTCTCTCGGGAACCTCAGTGTTTTGTGCAAACACTGAACTGTTCAGTGGTTCTCAAACGTAACCTGTTTGTGGTAAAGCTGTGAACACAGTTGCTGTGTTTGACCTTGATTTCGTCCACCACTGAAGTGCATTTAATTGGGATGATAACTTGGGCAACGCGGCCATTCAGAAGCATGCATTCCGGAAAATTTGGGATACGCAGTCAGCCGGTTAAATTACTTTACAGTCTGCTACGGTCTGCAAAACCACTTGCTCATCATCATCATCATCATAGACAGCAATACATCAGTGGTTCACACTAATGCTTAACTGCCACACAACCATGAAGAAACAGCAAACCCTATATAGAAAGAGAGAACGAAAAAGAAGGGGACGGGAAGGGACCTAACTACTGAAAATGACTACGTCCCTATTCAAACGTTCAGCATCAAGGTGCCTACACCTTGCAAACAACACTTGCTAATTGAGATCTATACATCGAGAACACCAGCAGTTAAGGATTACCACCAGGCGGTTAAGTAATGACATGATCGCGGAATGAGAATCTTGGCTACTCCATTGGGTGAAGTTAGCGGGTGTTGCCTACCCGGTTGGGGATCTCGTGACATCTCAGATCGCTGGTTAGAAATGTTACCGGAGGTGGTAACGTACCGCATCCTTTATGTTTGTGTTTCTTATTTCATCTTATTCGACCCAATTTTTGTTCTTGGTGACTTTCTTCCGAGATTTCCCACTACTTTAGAGGTGGAAGGGATCGCGGGCTTTAGTGCTCTCTAGTTAGGCTCTGAACTGTCATCATCATCATCATCAAAACAGCCATGAGCCTGACCAAGAGGTACTGTGGCTCGGGCCGCCGCTCACCTCAACAGTGACGTGGAATATCCTAAAAGGAAAGAGTACTACGAAGGACAAAAAGATTGAAGAAGACTAAATGGAAGAACTAGAAATGGTATGGATACAGGTACGCCATTGACTGCGACACACCGCCATCTCGGATAGCGTCTCTAACCAACGGTTTGAGTGATCACGAGGACCCCAGCCAGGCAGGCGATGCCTGCCCACTTATTAGGAGGCGGGTGTTTGGCGCTGATTGTCAAACGGTTCCTTTTGTTCAGTTCTTACATTTGCACGGACTTAGATGGTTAGGTCAAGTATTAAGGACGCCAGCTAGTCGCCTACCACAGCGTGCACTCTGTGGACGCTGCGACCGAGTGGCACAGGGTGCGAGGTGGACAGATGATGATTTGGCCTAGAGAAACGAAGTCGTTCACGAAGGGTTTGGTCACTGTAGATCGGGTTTGTCTCCCGGGCTGGGACCCTCGCGACTCACAGAGTCGGTGGTTTGAGGCGTTAGTTGAGATGGCGACTAACCGACCTCAGTGGTGTGAATGTTGTCGTTGTTTGTCCGAATCGACTGTGAAGCGAGTGTATTTAATGAAGCGGGGCAGTGAAGACTGTAAGTAAGCTGTCTTGCTGATGACTTCTTACTTTCACTTGTGGCTTGGTTGTTTGTTTGCAAGTTGTAGACCGCGTGATGTTGAATTTTTGAATGTGGACGGATATGTTTTCGTGGTTGTCTCTTTCGACTCCCTTCTTTTGTATTCCCTCGTCCTATGCAGGATTTCCTTTTTTTCTTCGTCATGGTTGTATGACAGTTAAGCATTAATGTGAAGCGTTGATTTATTGCTGTGTATGATGATGTTGAGACTGCTATCACAGGTGGTGTTGTTTTCAGTCTTTGCAAGGGGCCCTTGTGATAAAAGTGTTCCCACAATGGGCCCTTTCCTATGCTGGCCGTTTAATTTTGGACCAGGCCTGTGTGCTTCTTAGCATACGGATGCGGCGTGCAATGTACTAATAAACCATTACGTCGCACACTGTACTTGAAGGTTGGTGTCGTCCAATCATGTTTACAGGTGGCTAGGTATGCTCTGTTCGGTGGCTGGCTGGAGATGCAAATGTCATATGTAACACGGAAGCTGCTAGCTGTGGGTGGGTTGCAAGTGACCGCATGCAATAAAGTGTCGGGAATCTGGAACTTCATCGAACAACTTTGGGATACCATTTTAGGTTTTCGATCGAACAGATGTCTACTGCTTGTTGCTTCTGCACTAGGTTGGCCACCGCTTTTACCGCCGGGCTGATGATTTAACGCCCGTGATGTACCCTAAAAGCATCGCAATTCAAAATGAAACTTTGGTTTGTTTGTGTGAACTCGGGTGTCAAAAGTGTTATCTGGCTCACCCTGAACAAAAAATCCGAAATTCATCCATTAGAGTGGGAGAGCATTGACGGCGAATAGAAAAACCGCCGGAAATCAGTCAAATTTTGTTCAGAGATTTGACAGTTGTCAGTATCGTGAACAAACTGGACAATCCAACTTTGTCCAGAATGTGGTGTCCGCTCGTGGCTACCTCGATCCCACCTGTATTAGAGTGATTGATCCGTATGTGACGGTTACGGACTAACACTTCAGCTTCTTGTGTTCCATTTTCAACAACACGCTGGCCATCGTACAGGTTACTTTCGCTCTTTTTAACTCAAGGTATTCCACAAGCCATTATTATGTGCATTTTCTCAGCCAACAGCGTTGATCCTTGCCGTAACTTCATCCCAGTTTTTCTAACTGGTTTGATTAATCTGATCTTACATTTTTATCAGCACTGGGACGTACGTAACTAAGGTAATCCTTTAATTTTATCATTCTCATAAAAACATTTAAGCAGTTATTTTCGTGAGTGAGTTGAAACAAGCTACCTCAGCCTAATTTTGTTTACCATTCTTTCTTGTTGGTCACAGTCTGACCTATCGTATGTGGTTGATCTGCCTTACCCGGATAAGGTCAGTCCGAAAAAGCGGTCAACTCTTCGTTTGTCGGAGGAGAAACGGAGGTTCTCTGCACAACATTATCTGTAGGTCTGGTTGATTAATGATTTTCTGTGACACATTTACGTGTTACGTGCGTGCCGTTTTTCATCCCCAGAGGTGCTATTCTTTTAAACTCAAATGGCACACTCCTTTTCAACTTGCTTTTCAAATGTTTACCTCCTACCGTTCTCTTGTTCCAGTGTCCTCAGATCCCAAATCAGAAGTAAACGAGTTATGGTAAAGGTAGAGCTGTGCCTAATAATCCTTCATGTATATCCATTGTCAAGAAATACCTTACGGAGCTATTTCTCCTCCTGAGTTCTGCGGTACTAAATTGTGTTTCCACTTTACTGAACAGAGTTCAGACGCAGCTTTTTGTGCCAGTTTGAATAGCTATCGTGAAGACTGAGGAGTTGGTTCGCATACGTTTGCTTTTGGTGTGCCGGAGTCTGCAATGTTCGGTCAGGTTTTCGGCTGACTGTAATTTCTAAGGAAAAGCATTCTGTTGTTTTCCTCATCCATAGTGAATTTGATATTGGTTTAAACTGTTGTTAAGTAGCTTGTGTGTATTTTCAGTATTGGAACGCTTGTGTATTACAGATGTATCAGCATGAGCTTTTGAACGAGTGATCCAGCAGTGAATCCAGACTTAGGAGTTCCTTTCAGTTTTCCTTAGACTTGACCACCCAGTCTAAGGTGTGTAAATGGACACAATTCCGTAAAGCTACACGTACAGTCCGGTTTCGGTGATTTGTTTGATCAGGGTTATTTCTTCAGCAGTCCTCACAGTGTTTCCTTGGCCGGCCCAAGATTCATTGCTGTGAAGATAATCGTGACGTCAGGCGAAGTCATGATTTTATCTTCCTCTATGTTGACGTCAGAATTATGGTACTAGAACGTTGGCAGTGCGTCGACGTACTGTTAGATCCCCGTTAGATCCACCGAATCGAATACGCATTTGTAGTCGAGCGAAACGGCGAATATTGTCGGCGATCCGCATGTCATCGTTCCAGTGAGTGGGAGTTTGATTTATACGTTCGGTTCCGGAAGTAGTAATGATCAGCTTGACAACAGAGTGTGCTGGTAACTGCGCACTGAGGAGTGTAGATACTTATCCTAAATTTCTTTCGAACCAACACTCCAATGTGACTGATTTTGTTCATATTTGGATGTGTTGGAAATTACTAATCGGAGTGAGATTTGTAGGATTAGCCTTCATATGAGGCGTCAAGATACTCTCTAATAGATCGCTCATTGTTTGGGCGTTAAGATGCTTAATACGAGTTAATTACTTCTCATTTGCTGAATAAGTACGATTCATCCTACGCTCAGCTTGCTCTGGTAACGACCAGGATGGCCTTAAATAAATTTGATTTTGTCCTTCGATGGTAATGTAATTTTTTTGTTTCTTCAGCCTATTCCAGTGTTTTCCGTAAACGTTTCGCTTCTCACCGAGTATCGACGATTCTTTATGATCATTCAGTCTTCCTCTTCTAGATTTCGATGTTCTTTCTTAACCCGACTGTTGAGCACATTTCTACACATTGTGCTGGTGAACGGGCTTAATCCGTTTTCCTCACTGTTTTTATCTCCTGTAGTTTCGACCATTTCCCTGGTCTTCGTACTGAACTTCTGTTTGGCACTAGCCACACAATCTACCCATGACACTGACCATTTTGTGATAGCCTACTGGTTGTCCATTCACAAAATCGACGGATGCTCACTCAAACCAACGCATCACAATCGGTCCTGTGCTTCCTCGAGTTTGTCAACTAAAGATACCGGGACTGAAGTACACATTAGTGTGAATAATATGAATTGATAATTCGCCAATAACAAAGGGTGACTCGTCATAGTTTACCTACACTACTTTATTTGAATGAATAGGGTTTATTTTATGCCTGCTTCTGGTAAGAACGCTGAACGAGAACGGGTATATACACTCAGTGGTTAGTCGTCATCATGCTCACCTAAGTTGTTTATACAGGAGTTGCGTTAATTCATCAACTGATCATCGGTAGTGGATGTCTACTGACCAACCCTTGATAGACCTCGTTCTCATGGCTACCAGTTCACACTGGTTACGACCGTGACAGTCTTCGGTGCGATATTTGTTTGTCTCACTGTTGTGGGCAGTTTCTTTCATTTCAGTGAGACCTCTTCTAACCATTTCAGCTGATGCTCATAGTGTGGCGGAAAGTCGTGCAACAAACGTCCAACTCGCACGTACCTTCTGCCAATCGTGCGTTCGATTTGTGAACAAAAATTCTAGCTCAGTGCCCATTTCTGCCCCTTTTTTCCGTTTGACTGCTGTATACCGCGGATTTTTACTTGTCGTTTCTCACTCCTTGTCTTCTCCCAGCGACAGCTCATTACTCAAATGAAGTGTTCAGTTTTGTGTGGGTACAGTTCGTTACATTCGTTTGTTGTTAACTTTGTTTCACCCTGACCCCATCTCAACAGTGCTGACTTTTTCGAGCCCGAAAGTTGGCAGTCTTTGCTCAAGTTTCGTCCACTTTGGCGCAGTGCCGATGCATTTCCTCATGGTCCAGATTTGACGGATGAAGAGCGGCATCGGTTGATTGTTCTGAGCTCTCGGCGACTTCCGCATGTCCCTGGTGACGCCTGTGAGGTTGTTTCATTATACCTTGGACTAGCCGATCTACTACTGGCCCACTCGTACGATCTCCGGGTTCGTGAAGGTGAAGAGATGACCGAGTCCGGATGGAATATTGCCAAGTTGTCCGCAACGCTTTCTTGGTTTGAGGTGAGTATAATGACATACAGCCAGAAGCGGAAGCAGAGGTTGCATTCCGCGTTGTGCTACGCAGTACGTGACTACCAAAACGATCAAAAGAGTAATGGTGCTGGAATGGAATGAAGTTAGTGCTCACCTGTCTCCCTTGATCCAAGGTCTTCATACCCAACATTTCTACTTTAGTCACGCACGCGTCGTCGTGCGGTCGCTTCGAGTTAAGGTTTCCCGAATTCGCCAAGCTTATTGTGTAGGTTTGTTAAAACTCCCTGTAGCCTAGTTCAGGCAATTGCAACCCGTATTATGTAGTTGAGTCCAGATTAAATAAACAGAACTGTTTCCACTATCTTGATATGCTTCCGGAACGCCCAGTGGTTGCAAGGTTCAGAACTTTCACCCTTCTTGTCCCCACTTGTTAGCTTTATCATTTCGGCTTCAAATTACTGCAGTTTCGGGACCCCATACTTGAGTGTGCTGTCAACAGGCGTGTTTTGCGCTCTGTAACGTGATCGCGTGCTGAACGTATCGGGTTTGAGTTGGCAGTAGTGTGCTGCTTACCAGTCGGTGTTTACACTGGAAGTCTCATTTTTTAAAATTTTTTCTATCATGACAGCCACCCATCTGGGTTGTTATGTTGTCAGCGAAAGGTTCGGTCGCCCATGTGCACAGCAAACCTTTTGCACAGAGGGTTGTATCGAGAATGTCGTTCGATAGTTTCTCTCACCCTTACTCAAACATCGACTACTGTAATCTGCTGGCTGTTTTCAGTCGAATTTTTTCTCTTGAGAGAGTACCGCTTGGACTGTGCTATCACCTGCTTCAGTATTCGAAGCAAATTTTCTCATTTTCGGTAAAATTATCGGGAAAGACGGTGTCGTATACAGAAATCCCCGTAGTTATTCGAGAACCCGGTCCTACTTCTCCGTCAGTAACCTCTTGTTTTGTATTAGTTTGGGTGTGTGCACAAAATCGGATCTGAGGCGGTGGCACTAGAAAGTCGGTTCGAGGAGGCTTCTCAACTCATGGATATTCGAAACACTGAGTTCATCAGGACAGCAACAAGACAGTTTGCGAGATTCAAGCATTTCGTTTATTCTCATCAGTCGGTTACATAAAACATTTGGTTATATAGATTAAGCGCGTAGCGTTAAAACAATGAAATGAACGAACTTCACTTAGTTGCAATCCGGTTTCACTGCCACCGCAACGAAATTGATTGCGTCAGTACCTTTTACCAACAAAGGTCCGGTGCGTGACGCTTCATCAACATTGCCTTGGAGAACGCCAACAATCTAAGGTTGCGATTGCGCAATAGAACCGTGAACGAAGTGGCGGGGTCAACCACACGACCTGTTGCGATTAGGTGTTTTGCGATCGAAGATGCCGGATTTCTGTTCGGGTGTTGGTATGCTGACCCGCCTTGAAACATTGTTTGCACTAGCCACTTGGGAATGCGCTCCGCCTTCCTCTGTCGTAAATTTCGGTCCGTTCTGCCTATGTATGAATCACCGCAACTGCAGGTGAACTGGTAGATAATGTGAGAGGCAATTTTCCGAAAAATAACGATCGGGGCAGTGGAGGCTCATCCTGCGGGTGGAGAGTAACAAACGGAATTCCGTCGTCAACTTGCTTACAAACACATCCGTGGAACTCAAATCGAATGTTTTCCGCACACAAGAATTAATTCTTTAAGGAAGTCGACAGAAATGGATGAGGAACTATTATGACGGCGTGGCAATGGGTAGCCTGTTGGGTCCAACATTGGCTGATATTTTTCTTGAAATGGTCGAAGGTGGACTGTCGGATTGTATTGACAGTTCTTTGCTTTATAAACGGTATGTCGATGATATCATAATATTCACCGATTTTGATCATTTTATTACCCTTTTACATCAGTTTAACTTCGCCCATCGAAATCTCCGTGTCACCTATGAACAAGGGTTAGATAACTCACTACCATTCCTAGACGTCCTTCTTTCTAGGCGCTTAGACGACACTCAGTAGGTTTGTTTATCGAAAAGCCACACGGAGTGGGCAGTACCTACAATTCTCTTTATTTACGCCGGTGGCTTACAGTCTGAGGAGGAGCTGTTGGGGAATGTTCTGTTTGCGAATAGATATCCGGCCGAATTTATTGAAATTTATTACAGGGAACGAGTGACTACCTCCCAACCACAGTTAGTGCCGAAAAAGCAGGATTTTATTAACATTCCTTACACAGGTGACCTCAATATTACCGATGTAAGTCAAAAGTTGAAATCTGTCATTGATCGCACATATCCCGCGGCTGAATTGCGCTTGTTACTCTCCACCCGCAGGATGAGCCTCCACTGCCCCGATCGTTATTTTTCGGAAAATTGCCTCTCACATTATCTACCAGTTCACCTGCAGTTGCGGTGATTCATACATAGGCAGAACGGACCGAAATTTACGACAGAGGAAGGCGGAGCGCATTCCCAAGTGGCTAGTGCAAACAATGTTTCAAGGCGGGTCAGCATACCAACACCCGAACAGAAATCCGGCATCTTCGATCGCAAAACACCTAATCGCAACAGGTCGTGTGGTTGACCCCGCCACTTCGTTCACGGTTCTATTGCGCAATCGCAACCTTAGATTGTTGGCGTTCTCCAAGGCAATGTTGATGAAGCGTCACGCACCGGACCTTTGTTGGTAAAAGGTACTGACGCAATCAATTTCGTTGCGGTGGCAGTGAAACCGGATTGCAACTAAGTGAAGTTCGTTCATTTCATTGTTTTAACGCTACGCGCTTAATCTATATAACCAAATGTTTTATGTAACCGACTGATGAGAATAGACGAAATGCTTGAATCTCGCAATGCATATCTTTTTGTCATCGATATTCTTTGGTGTGGGCCTCGATTGGATCTACATTGCCTTCTTCGGTTCGGTACTCGTGAGGGTTCCAGACAATTCCTTGTGGAAGATTTCAAAACAACAATCAGACAGTCCAGCACTGGCTTTAGATTGTGTATATGCTCTTGCTGGTACCTCCCATGAACCATGATGTCCTTTAACTGTGCTATGCACTTTTGGAGGGTCAAATCATGTATCGCCTTTGTAATAAGCGTTGGAATGTTTTTGCCGTATTTGAATATCCATAAGACTTAGCACGGAGTTTGTACGGTGTCAGTGGTTTTTCTGTAACCGTCTATCTTGATGGTTTGGCGCTAGCTATAATTCGACGAAATGGATGACTCTGCCACTGCTGACAAAACGGTAAACGTTTCTTGGAGAGGGAGAGATCTTTTTTCGTCCCTTGATTTAAGCTTCTATGGTCTGCACATAATCTGTGAGATCACTGTCGTTATTTTCTACCGCCCCTACTGGGGCATTCCGCGAGAACTGTAAGGGTGATTTACCTTGTTCTTCAGTGCATCTTCAATTATCTTACTTCATCGCTCCGAAAATGTGCGGGTATCTTTGAAGTGGTATCTCGACCGGCGAGGCGTTTCCCATATTACTTGTACACATTATACATACACCTACTGTTTACACTGTCGTGAAATCGAATGGGCTCCTCTTCCAAGAAAGCCTGGCTTTGAACGTCCTCTCTTCCGAGAGTTATCAGGATCTTCAATCGATCGGTTTGTTTTCAGGGATGTTGAATGACACATATTGAGCGACCAGTCCTCGGTAGATTTATACACTGGGGTGTTGATTAACCTATGCCTGATAAATTTCTTGGTTGGTAATAGTACGGCTTTAACTCAGTTCAGCCTTCTCAGTAAATCCCCATAAACAATGGCGTGAAAGAAGGATATTGAGTTCATCAAAAGATTGTCACTGGGTCTAACAGCCAGGCCGAGTGTTTTGTGGACACGTTGAAACAAGCTATTCGGTTAATTTAGAGGCATGGAACTACCACAGAAAAGTTGAAGACGTTCTCACCGCACTACTGAGAGACACGGAATCCAAAAACACCAGGTGGAGTGTGTCGATCTGAAGTCAACTTCCTCAGGAGATCCAGTTACCGTCTTACTCTCTTTGGCCATCAACGACCGCATCGCGAACCAGAAATAGAGCTGTGAAAGAACAGTTTAATAGACACCACTTGTCCATCATCCAGCATTACCGAACACCCCCTGCATACTGCCTTTAGCTTAAAAAATGGACAAGTCGAACGCTGAGAACAACGACGCCTGTGGAGATCAATCCCTGACTGTGATCCAACAACCAAACTACTCAACGTGGAGGTGTTAGGGATAGGGTGAACTCAATTGTGGGGACAAAAATCTGTGGCCACGCTTGACGTATGTTATGCCACTTATGATATACGAGCTTCCCGTTCATCTGACTAATTGTTTCAGCTTTCATGTGACACTCTAGGTCGCAAATTCATGAAAAATATAGCCTCATTTTCGATTATCTTTTCAGATCGAAGGTTCACGTGAGTAGATGCTTTGTTGGTAGACTACTGTCGCCTTAAACACCGTTCGTGTTTCGGATTCACCGACGGTCAAAACCGAGCACTCTGTGAGTATCTTCCTCGCGGGTCGACCAAATTTTGCAGCCTTACAGTAAAACCGCCCTTATGGTGGCATCTCACACTCGACCTTTCACAGAAGGACTGAGATCGTGCTGCTGTCATAAGTGGCCTAAGTTGGCAAACGCCATTCAAGCCTTCGCTATACGATTGGTGTTTTCACTGGACATTCCTCCAGCGCTGATGCGTCTCCGAAAGTCCGTGAACGTGTGACTACCTCTAACGGATCGCCATGAAGGGCGAAAGCATACGCAGAGTTGGGTCAATCTTGCAAAGACAATTTTCATCTAGTAGGCGCAAAGGTCATGCGAAACCTACGGATCGAAGTCTCCAACATGTCCAAGATGTTCTGGCCACTCTGTAACCCCCCACAGATCAGAGCGATGCTGTCTGCTTTTTATCTCAGACTACACTGTCATAATCACAGTCTGTCAGGGCACACTCTAGTATCCCATCCACTGCATAGTTGAATAGGAAAGAGGAGGTTGGGCGACTCTGTTTCGTCCCACTTGAGATACTAAAGACCGGTCATATGTTGCCATAATTGCTTACCGGCCCCGGGATCTGACCGTAATTTGTCTTCACGATACTCACGTACTGCTTGGGCACGCCGTTCCTCGATAGAGCCTTAGAGTGTGCTCCTGTCCACTGAATAAAAAGCCCTTCTGATGTCTTAGAGGACGTCAGTTGTCGGTCTCCCTTGTGAATGGCAGATTCCAAGCATTTGGTGGAGTGTGAAGACTTAATCAGTGCAACCATGGCCAGAGTGAAACCCAGCTTCCTCTTCATGGATATGCTGTTCGCACACATCGTTTAGTCTACAAAGTACGATGACTGCAAGTGAAATCGACGCAATAGATATCAGGTTAATCCCTCTGTGAAATACGTGAGCTTTTTTTCAATAGTGATAGGTGTTGGTCAGACTCCAGCCGTTTCGAACGACTTCAGTGGTCCAGAGTTTCTGGAGCAGAGCGGTGAGATTTTTAGCTAAGACTGAACTCATCTATAAGAAAGCTAGGGAGTAGCTTGCCTAGGCCCAGTGCCTTCTGGTGTTTCAGGAACTTGATTTCTAATGCAGTTTGTGTTCCCGAAAGCGGAGAAACACCAACAGAGTACAGTGAGAATCTGAAGGCATAGTAACTAACGTGGGTGGCCAGTTGTACTGCTGTTGAAAATGCAGAGTGCAACCTCCTAAGCCTTTGCGCGGGTTATGAACGGGCTCATCATGGGCTTCGCAAATTACCTCACTCAAGCCTGGTTTCTTGCTACTCGTTGTTCAGATGAGATGGGAAAGCTTTTGGGAGTTCACGGTAGCAGCAGCTAGCTGCATGTCGACGGCGCGTTGTGTCCACCAGGCCCCACGATCCTCTCGGAGTTGCCTCCGAAGCTCTAAGTTGATAGCTGAATTGTTCTCGCTACTTGGTGAAATATTCTGGCGAAGGTTGAGAACCACTGATGTATTGCTGTCTACGGTAATGATGATGATGGTGACGATGATTATCGCCGAGAAGCTCCAGTGAGCGCGTAGTGATCCAGCGTTTGGCAGCTGAACGAGTAGTAGTATCACACGAGGTAATGCTAAACCTGTGCATTGTATTCCGTACACTTTACCGATGTGCGTCATTGTCATCTGGTGGCTGCCTCCTAGAGTAGAGGCAAATGCACTTTAGTGAGTGTAGAGCTCCTGTGTCCCTGTTAGTTTAGGTACACCGATCTTTGTTTGGTGACGAAGTGAACTCTCACCGAAGTGTACAGTGCATGGTTGGGATCCATACAGGTGATCCAGATTGATCTACTGTCTTGGGAACAACCGCGCCATGGATGGCTGACGGCCATGTGGTCAATGGAGGTCGTCAGTAACGCTGACAATTAGTACTCACCGGGGACAGAGCGTTATTAGCACGGAGCTGCCACAAACATTCACTGTCGTTCGTTCGGCGAAGGGATCATGTAAGTCATGCTCATCATCGGTTAGATTGCCTACTTGAGCGTTCAACTCTCCAGCCGATACTGTAATGTTTGTACACCGCGCAGTAGACAAAAGATTAGTGGGCTAGTGATAAACATAATCTTCAACTGCATATGTACTACAGTATGTGAAAACACGTGTTGCAACAACAAAAAGGCTGCGTTTTTTATTTGCGTCTGTCGATGCTCCAGCCATACCTTCAAGTTTAACAGCTTAAAGACGGCTGCTGACGGGTACCCATTCAGGCAGCGCTTTTTTCCGCATGCGTTTAGGGCAGTTTCAACGCCGGCATTTCTACTTGTGGCTTCAGTCGCAGGATCTCCATCTAAGCACTGCGAAGCGCTGAGCTGTGTAGCACTGAGCTAGAATAATGAAACCGTGTTTCAGCGGGACAGCACGTGTCGATGGCAAGGGTTTCCAAAGCACGTTGGAAGAATACCTTTTGACTTATCTGCATAAGTGTTCGATGGTGGCATATTTGAACGGTGTTCGGAGGTCAAGTAGGGGTTTTTGTCCGTTGAACGTGCATACCACCGTGGTGTTCGGCGCACCGTCATTCTAGCTGTGACTTCCGTCACGAACAGCGAATGTGGCAAGTTTTCGGTATAGGAGCGTAATCGAGTATGGGAGGTCATCAAGTAACTAGTTGTTTAGTAAAAGGAGATTCTGGTATTGACTGGTTCTTTGAAGTAGAATGTGACTCCTCAGCCAGGATTAGGTCACAGTTAACTGTAGTAGGTGTTATTGTTGGTTTTCTTCAGGAAAAATCCATTTCTTCTAGCGGGGCTGTACTTTGGTTTACACGCCCGATCAGCTATCATCTAACGAGGTTTGCAGAGAAAACACGCGATTCCCTCCGATGGATACTGCCGCCGTTTTTTAAATGTTTGTGCGCTCGACCTGCACTTCCATAGCTTTTGATTTTCTCCTACTTTTCAATTGTCTCGGTCCTTCCGCTGTAGGTGTTTCACAACCTTCCGGATCTACTAATCACCTTCTACAGGCGAGCACTGGTTTTCCCTCTAGTCCGGAGCTGGCGATTCTGTACCCGCGTGCGAACCGACGTTGCGGTGTTGCTTCAAAGTAAACATGGTGAGCATCCGTTTCATCAACTATTCCTTATTACAATTTTGGGTCATCACTTGCCTTCATTTTCCACATTCGACATGCCTTATTGTTCGTTGCAAATCTTTCGTTTTACTGAATCACTAGACCTCAGAATGTGGCTCGCGTAACTGTGATCCGTTAGTTTGAAGCGTACTCCTTTTTCTGAATGATAATGCGAATTGTTGGATAACAGTCTGATTCTTTTGGTCATTTTGTGTCACTCCCCCCAGATTTCTGGTAATCTAAACTTTTGATATTAATATGGAACGTTAGCAGTCGTACGACACTCGGATTACGGCAGAGCTGTCGCACATGTAAATCCTTACACACAGTCTTTTATCCACTTTTCTCTTCCCAGCAAAATCGTGGTGTTTGAAATGCCTTTTGGAGATCCGTCGTTTGTTAATCGCTTATCCGGGCTATCATGTGTACACAGACCTCTACCTGGATGATTACATCTTATGGATACAAACTCGGGCAAGGTGTGTTGCAAGTTCAACTATTTTTGTCTCAGACGTTTTCTTCATTGTTTGTGGTCCTCAACTGAATGCCACCATATTGGTTACATTTTGATTGCATATTTATCGATCGGTGTTAACTTTATCTTCTTTTCGGATAGTTCGAGAAACCGTATTACGGTCATCTTGGAACACTTCAGTGTTCCTTCATTCAAGCTGGATGCAACTTAGACAAACTAGATTGTCGTTAACACTCATCATAATCGTTAACGGTGGTAAGACGTGCACTGGTGGTTGATACCCACGTTCATTTGTGGAACAACCACAAGATGAAAATCTCCTACTTTCGAAATCCTACAAAGTGAAAATGCATGGGACTTAAAACCTACTGAATCAAGGTGCTTACATCTTGTGAGCAACCCAACGGTCTGGTTTCACTTGGGGGTAAGACAACATTTAAAGCATTAAGCGGGAAGTTGAACTTATGGCTTGTGCATCCCAGTTTGTTTGCTGCTGGATCACGTGCCTTCCATAGGGTGCTCTCAGGCTACCCAGATCTAATCAGCTACAGCTGAGGTAACAAGGGCTCGAATTCGCGGTCGTATGATCGATGATTGTGTCGTTGTACTCACGTATCTCTGATAATCGTTCCTGTGCTCGTTTTGTTTACAAATGGTGTTATTGTACGGTGCCGTCAAATTTAATCACACACCTTTCAATATCCCACAGTTCATTGACCTAACATTGAGTCAATTGTTCAATGAATTAAATTTTATTCATTGGGCCCAGAACTGAAAGAACCGGATCTCGAAGCAGGTTTACTTGTTACTATCTCTTCCTTATTATCAGGGGTTGATTATCTGACTCTTCCAAGTTGACTTACGAGGTTTCAGTGAGACCAAATACCAATTTAAAAACGAACGCCTATTGAAAAACATCCGTAGACGTACGCCTAAAGCTAGGAATACTACGGTGCCAGAGAGAAATTTTTTATTATTGGTTCTGCACTGCATACGATTTGGGCATTTGTTGTACTTGTTAATTATTTCTGTGTGAATAGAACTTGGAGTAGTGTCAACTAAAGACGTCAAGTTACCATATTTAACAACATTCCGCCACTCACAGTGGCCTACGACCCCATACTCCAGTGTAGTTGGCCAACAGCACGGCGTCTTTTGGACTTCAGAAGGGAGGTTCGAATAGAGTCAACAGAGGACTGAGTTGACGCCAGTTTCTTCACACTTCTACACCAGTTATGTCTCCCCTGCATTTGTCTTTGATATGCTGATAGCACCACCGAGTCCCTCCATGTGACCCGACATGACGTGACATGCAACACTTGTGGTGGGAAATCTGGAGAATATTAATCTGTTGAAGCCACCAGCATAATTGAATGTTTTTACTAATCTTTCGATGATGTTCTGATCCATTTTCTGTAAAAAGTCGGCTTTTCATCTCAATATCAACAAGGCCCATTCGTCTGTTTTACTCTATTCAGCGAGGATCATCTTCATTCGCTCGGTGCGGAACTACAAAAGGTAAGTATTGCCGTGAAGTTCAAACGGTATCTTCGCCTTTCTTTTACGCTTGTGCAGCATGATATCGTTTATTGCATTCATTGAAACGTACTGGTGATAGTACGATTACATGAAATTTTCTGCCGTCAAATTAACAGTCTTTCTGGACACTGGTTTTCGCTGTTTAATTAAATCCGGCAGTCATTCTTCACTACCCTATCCACATGCCCATTCCTGTATTTCACTTATGCAGTCTGATTACTATCAGAGGAGTCACCAACAAACATTGGTTTCTCTTATTGTGAAATTAGCTGAGCTTCGTATTTTTGGTTAGTTTGCTCCTTCTTGCTTTGTGTTGGTATTATGCTGTATTATTTTTAACAGTTTCTACTGCAGACTTATGTTGTTGCCGTTTGCACTGTAAATGTGTTTCGAATTTACCGTTGACGCACTTTCATACGGAATCTCATTTTGATTCTGTGTGAAATTAATAGACCTACTATCACTACGAATGCCGAATATGCCAACACCTATGCACCCAGACGTTATTTAACTGGTTGCACGGTAAATTCAATAACTGTAATGAATAGATAAAGTTTTCTACAAAACAAAACATTTTCTGCTTTTAAGAACGAAATCAGCAAAATTTGGTGAAGTCTGCAACTTCAGATGATGAATTTGGTCTCAGGTGGTCTTAACTGATTTGTTAAGAACCGAAAATACTGCTTACTAGCTTGAGACCTTGCAAACATCCATACAGCTAGGTAGAA
Organism: Paragonimus westermani; assembly: GCA_008508345.1. Taxonomy (NCBI): domain Eukaryota; kingdom Metazoa; phylum Platyhelminthes; class Trematoda; order Plagiorchiida; family Troglotrematidae; genus Paragonimus; species Paragonimus westermani. Next base: position 18,139 of record QNGE01006529.1, read on the forward strand.
ACTATCCAACATGGTCATTCATTAATCTATTGGCTTATTCGTAACTTGACGATCGCCAACTATTTCAGTCCAATATTTTTGTTCCTGATTTGTCCTTACTGTACGATATCGTCAGATTTGGTCTATGTCTATGTATCTAGGTGTTCGGAGCATACTATTCATCTGATGTTGCATGGTCGCATACTCTTTGATACTAATCTCTGACCTATTAGAAGACAAACGACTATGAAATATGAAACAGACGTTTGTCTGAAGTTCCTTTGGCTTGCTCCAGAAAATCATATATCTGCCTCATTTTCACTTGGCCTCAACTTTGGGCCCATTTCTACACACACTGGCAGACATATTTCCGGGGTCACAAGTGTGCTGTTAGTAGAACTCATCAGTTTTGTGCTATCCGTCGTGGATTCAAATCAGATGAACATTGCGATCCCAGTTGGTAAACTAAAATGCTTACTTTCTCTATGCTCATGCAGCAAGACATTATCAGATAATTGGTGTCGCACTGGGAAGTCCGTTTGGTCCGGTGTTAGACGTTCTCTTTGTGGCCAAACTAGAAAAGCATATGACGGACAAACTGAACGGTTTAATCCTCTGCAGATGCGTTAATGATATACTTTTAGTCACACACGATCGAACCCAGGCAACACGTTTGCTGAGCCAAGTGAACTGCTTGCATCCAAACATTTCTTTTACTAATGAGTAGTATGGCAGATTTATGAATTTAGATGAGACCCAACTGTGAANTTACTGCTGTTCCCGGATATCAACATAATTAAATGAATGAATGTATATACCCAGCGTTTTCTATCGAAAGAATGTGTGGACCGGTCACCAAGTACACTTGGACAGCTTTTCTCTAGTAGTATGTATAACGGAGGATTAGTGTGCACACTGTTTGTCCGAACAAGACGGCTTTGCACTGACGACATCTTGGATGAGCAGACTCTATTAGATAAATCTTATCCGGAAGGGTTTATAAGGAACTTCAGCGTCGTTAACCGACAAAGTAATTCACTAACCACTGTTCCGAAAAATCTGGCTTCACAACTGTCACTCTAAAGGGGCAACGTATGTGGGTTAGTTGGACAACGCTTAAGGTCAGCTGTTGTTCGCGTGCTCTTTACCACAAAGCCCAGTATCATACGGAGAGTTGCGAATCCCCATTGTTTCGGGTCGATTCTCGATTCACCAGACGAAACCCAATATGCTAATACGATTATGGATGCAAGACATCCCATATTGGACGAACTGGGTGCCAGCTTGAAGCTAGGTGTGCCGAACGCTTGCAGAAATGGGTTCAAAAGACGATCACGCATTCAGGCAACTTGACAACCAATACTCGGAAGCAACGCGCCTCACCTGGTTACGTCCGATGTCTCGTCAAAGTCATTTCATGTTCTGTTCTCGACTCGAAGCAAGCGTTTATTACGATATGCTGAGAACTGTTTGTGCTTTTAATGATGTTTCGGTAACAACCGACCTGGCTTTAAGCTTTGACTGTTTTTATGATTTAACTCGTCTGTAGTAAGCGCCATTAGTGATGCAGTGAGATTTGCCCAAGCATAAATCGTGTAGTCAGTCTTCTGTTTGCTCTATTCATATAATGGATGAGTCTGACATGTGGGGTTAATCATTCATGTAATTGTATCAACACAGAAAGACGGCGTATTGTGATGTATCAACATTTCGTTTTGCACTAAATTCAAATTCAGTTAGTTAACTCCTGTTCGTATTTTGTAGTCAAATTATTATCACGAAATACTATTGACATTAGTTTGGCGTCGTGTAATACCACGGTAATGTGTTTGGTTTATCAGGACAATCTGTTAACGAGCTACAACGGGCGGTTGGATATGTCAGGTTCATTGGTCTCTCCCATTCATGTGATCAGCTATGTCAGTAAATCGACCAGCCCACTTGACAAGTATTCATCGGTGTATAGTTGTAAATCTGTTCACCCTGACTATACTGTTATCACTGTTGTTGAAAGCGCTAATGAAACACGACCTTATAATGCAATGTATTACTTGTTGCAATCGGGTGGGTTGTATTTGACGGGTTGTATACTTAGTTATGTGGTCGGGTGTGTGTGCTTCAATTCAGGTTATGTACCGTGGCCAGACGGTTTCCAAAAAATCTGAGGAATCTCTTTACACACAAGAACATGACAGGCATTCAGTATTTTTCCTTTTCTTATAAGCATTCTTTTGGACCACCATTTTTTTGTCCTTAAAGGTCTATTTTTCGGTGTTCGTTGTCGAATATAAAGTGACTTCTCTTTGTGGTTCAACACGCTAGTTCGACGTGCACTTGCACGTCAATTCATCACCCTAAGGGTGATCGTACACAGCCACTGACACACTTAGTTGACTGGGTCATTGTTTGAACGGTTGGTTCCTGGTACACATTATCTCAAGTGGAGAACAGAATAAGCAAGTTATGTGTATGTTTCATGTGAGTAAATCAATTTTTTGGTCTCTACCACTCACGGTAAGGCGCTATGTCAGGCTGCATTACTTATACTGTGGAATGTTAACGACGTTAGGAGAGGCAGAATTACTATGAACGTTTACAGTTTCTAGGTATGACAAAATTTTATGTTCACTAATACGCATTATAAACTACTCTTTTAAACACATGATGTTTAAGGAAGAGGCTAACGTGATTTATGTACATGTTTGGAGAGGTCACAAAGTTAATCTTATGGAATCCTCAGCAAAATGGGGTTAGTTGAGGTGCCGTTTCCCTTCCATTCCAAGTCCTCATTAACTGGGTGGTGTGATGTCCATAACCGTTCGGTAGTTCGCGATGGCTTCACATGTTAGACAACCTAGTGTCTTCAAACTCATTCTCACAACATACGGATGACATTTTCCTGCCATACGTTATATGCTTCAATACAGCTGATGATTGTAACGGTTATTCATTTAGCTGGTCGCACCTGTCAATGTGCCCTTTCATCATCGTAATCGAACATGGGCTGATATATCAGCTGGACTCCCAGACTTAGACATGAGAACGGTTGGGGTTCTGAAACAAAGCCTTTGGTTCAAAAACCTCAATAAAACAGGCGAGCAACATTATATTATAATTAATGCACTTTCCGGAAAATGGTGTCAGCCTTATCCTAACCTCTAACCTGGAGGATTTCGAGGTGTCAGGTATGTTTCACGTGATGCATCGTCGTGCGACTCTACATCGAACTAGCGTGCTAGTGTTTGAGGTTGCTTGGTCACATGTTAAACGAACGGTGTGCATAAAAATACTTCCGTGAAAATGCACATTCTTATCGATGTACCGACGAGGTGCCCACCGCTAATACCGGTTGTCCATCTTGTTCACACTAGTGCTGTTCTGTTGACAACCTGTGTATGCCTGTGATGGCTAGTTCACTTTCTTCGTCCGTCTAAAAGATTTGCAATTCCCGGATTGATCGTTAGCTTCTTCTGATTCACTGTAATCCCGTTTTTATCTCAAATATGAAAATCTTCTTGAATTCGGATACCGCATAATATGCAACTTCTTACACATTCAGTTGTGACGTGTCTGTGCTATTGACTTGGGCTCGCTCACTCTCGTTCAGGATAACTCTCATCGATCGGCACCATATGATGCAGTTTGCAGGCACCGTTGGGTTCGGCTTCTCATGGTTCTTCGTCACATCAGTGTTGTCTCTTCAATGCGTGTCGAGGTGTAGCTGCACAGTGTTTTAACTCGAGTGATCATATCATATGTGACATGAAAGGACTTATTTGTGATTGATGCATACATCCTTCTAAAATCTACCTTCTGATTTTCACACGTTTGGTTCCCGTTCATCGACCAATTTTATCAACTGTTTGGCAGTGTATTTTCATACACTAACGACGAGGGGCTTGGAACAATTTCAAAACACTGTACAATGCACGTCTGACCTATGCTGTCAGGCTTGTGAACTGCGTCGATATAAAAGGCTACGCTGACTGCGAATTCGGTCAGCCCAAATATTGAGACACTGGCTGCGGGTAGGTCTCTCAAGAAAACCCTGTCTACTGTTGCGTCATAAGTCGAAGACTTGGAGCGAGGTCCCGCAACATAATCGCTTGGGAAGTGACAGAAGTTATTGTTTCTCTGACAGACCAATCCACTCGTTTTCTCCTTCCTCTTTCTCTGCTGCTGATTACCCTTTCATCAAGCCAAGACAGCTGGTAGACATTAACGCTCTTAAACTTCGTACTCTTCGATAAGTAGGTCAGCAAGCTGCTCTGGTAGTCACCCTTTCCAGTCTAGAATCGGTTGTATGCTGTGTTCACGAAACGCATCTTTACAGTCCTAGCATTGTCTTTCATTAAATACACCCTTAGATAATGCTGTGGGCCATCAGTTCTCTCTCAGGATCTCGTATCGGCGATGTTTATTCTCGCAGTCAGGCTGGGGGTGATGATTGCACTGAGCCCTACGGTAGAACAGAACCTGCCGGACAATTCCACTGAGCGGTCGTTTTCGTACAATCGGACTTAACAGTTCAATCCACCGCCGACTAGAAAGACGTCTGTTTGTCATATCTGCGTGTGCACCAGTAGAAAATAATGAAGATACTGTCTGGAACGCCTTCTGTAGTTCACTCTAACTAAGCACCGGGACATCGTTGTGCTCGCTGATTTTGTGAACGTACAACTCTGTCGTCTTATTCCAGGGGAGAAGCGAATGGGTGCGGAACGTGCTGACAGTGACAATCAGCTGTTACGACTATGCACCTCTCGTTCACTCTACGTATTGAGTAGCGCATTTCGGTGCAACCGACAGCAATGCGTCACGTGGAGATCATTTTCTGCTACTCAACCATGGGTGCAAGTTGATTGCATCGCCTTCATTTATCGATGACGCCACTCTATTAAAGCATCTTTCACTTTAGAGTAACTACTGTGACTCAGATCACTCCATTGCTTTTGCCAGCTTTTTTTGCTATTTACCCAAACATCGTTTGCTTGTACTCACGAAGCTTCTAGAGGTCAAATGACGAAGGTACGTGAAACGCTCTTCAAACAACATGGACGGCTAAACTGCTGTGATTACAACCTTCATCGACATGTTTGAAACCCTCACCACGAAGCACTTTTCGACTGACCATGAGAAAGAACAATGAAGAGAACGGAGAGCTCTGCACTTGGTTTCGCCAAGGGTGCTCAACGAAATCTCATACTTCATACCGCTAACCAATGACATTCCACTGAGGACTCCAGCGAACCGATGTTGGGTTCCCACGAACTTGTTCGTACTTTCCAATGGACGTTATGTAAATAAAAGTGGTTGAAGCAACGTGTTTGATTGCCATGGTCGTGATTACATAATACTTGATATGCTTGCAGGCGTGTCTTATCCCCGCTTGTCCTTATCTATATGATTTGTGTTACTGGCTTGTTTTGCATTTGTGACCGATGCAAGTAAATGGAATCTTGACATATCGCAACGTATATCTTCGTACTGTTCTAATGAAGTTGTTAAGGGGAGCCCAGTGTTTCAGATTTCTCACTGTTTTACAATCGCAAGTTAAACGTAGTACTGTGATTGACACGCGCGAAGGTTTGAAATTGATGACGTGAGCTCGTAGAATCTAATCAGACAACTCGTCGGCACGCGTGTGCTACCGAGGTGGATACACCAACATGAATAATGACTTATAATTTACGAAAAGAAGTCAGAGGGCAGTCGATACTTGTTTTTAGTTATAATATCAGTCTCTCATTCGAACCATGACCTCTCTGGCACATTGTAGCTAGCTTTCGGTTGACTTGGTGATTGAATAGTTCTTCAACAAAATTTTGTTAACTGGTAAAAGGAGGTTTGCTGCTTAATTTGATGCACGCTGCTCTGGAGTCAGTCACTTCCATGCACTTATAAAACCGTGGCCGAACATCCCAGATCAGATTAAACGCTTAAACAACCACTGATCACTTGGGTTACGGTTAAAATAACCCTTGCCGGCAAATTGGTGTTTTTTAATGGGGTTGCAGATGAGCTGACTCCGTCTTGCTCCATTCGACACGGACTTCATCACCGGCCCATGTCACATTTCTCTGGGCGTATTTTGGATAAAATCAGTTCGCGTCTATATGGTGTGAATCGGCAGCAACATACTGCCGCAGCTGCCAATCCAACTACTGCCTCACAAACATGACGTTGGATAGTAAGCCCCATATTGCTGAATACTTCGAGTGGTTTTCCTGCTTGGCCGAAACGGCAGTAACTTAACTGGATTTCAGTAGCCAGTTTTCCATAAATAGGGACGAATTGCTATCAGTTGCCCGCGGCCTTCACGCAAGCATTTTCACAATGGTACAGGCAAAGTCACCGCTTAGTATTCACGTCCCACAAGCTTTCCCGTATACCTGGCGACTAGTCACTCGACTACGTGCTCGTGTCGTTGTGGAAATCTACATGGCCAGGAAGCAGATACGGAAAGGTAACTTCACTACGATTCAAACCTTGTACCACCAGCGAAAGAAAGACGCTGCTGTGCAATCGTTTTTGGAAGTGGAGAACGTCCTTCTTAACGATTCCAACAGTTGTATTACTAATAAGTAATGTGGCAGATTTATGAATTTAGATGAGACCCAACTGTGAAAAGTCAGGGCTTCGGCTGGATTCGAATCAGCGACAGATACAGCATGCCTCAACGTGGCGAGCGCTCTACCAGCTGAGCTACGAAGCCACACCGGGAGCTCGGAAATTTCACATTTGGACTCTGTTACCCACCCGTCCCACTGTCTCATATGGAATCCACCAAATGATTCAGGNCTTCGGTCTTTCTATATAGGGTTTGCTGTTTCTTCATGGTTGTGTGGCAGTTAAGCACTAGTGTTAACCACTGATGTATTGCTGTCTATGATGATGATGATGACGATGTGATCTTACTAGCAGAAAATCCGACGCATCCCTCCGAAAAGCTTGCAACTACCGCTAGTGCTCTGGAGCTATCCGGACTGAAGATCATCACACGAAAGCCCAAGCCCATGGTCATCTGTAGTGTTCATAAGCATGAGGCAACAGCTGCAGCTGACGAGTCTACTGATTTTGGGCCGGGCATTATCCACTCAATAAGCGTCTTTGACACAGTGACTTAACTTTGTATCCCGTCCATCTGGAAAGGTCAAGCATCCACCAATACCCGACTATAACTTCATACGATGCTGGGTGAAACAATTGAAGGGCCTGTAGTGCAACGACGAGTTGGGGCAACGGTACTACTAAGCAAACACGGGGATTCACAGTAGCTGTCCACAATAGATTCCATCACACTAAATATACTGCGTATTGCAAGGAGATTCTCCCTTTTAATAGCAAAAAGATTACAGCGAGTTCGATTCCTTCGGCGTGCTAAAAGAATGTTACCAGAGTTAGCTCACGATAACCACGACCGCGTGAAAGCAGAAGGCGAAACGCGCGAGGACCAAGTGTGTATTGATTCAAACAATAGACAAGTAGTTAATATGTACAATGAACATAACAGGTATGCAGAATAGTGCATGCCAAAAAGGTAACAGACTATACAGGCCTCTCAAGCCGCATCAGCGCCTCTTTCTTTTAAGACAGCATCTTATTCCACAAGCCGAATCTTACGCTAGTCATGAGCCGAGTCCACCAAAACATGTTCAAAGCTATGGACTGCACAACCTACCAGTTTGTTCGACAGTGGCTCCGCCTTTCGAAGGACACTAACCATCTACATCCACACCCGTAATTCAGTTGGGCAGTTTGGGCATTTCGAGTTTGTCCGCGACTACTATCTGATGCAAATCACGGCTGGATAGAACACTCTCCAGTCACTGTCCAGTTTTGAGGGACATCGTTGAAGGCGATTAGTTTGGCCCAATCATGAAGGATGTGAAAGCCTTGATACGCGTTCAGAGTGCAGTAGTGACAGACAAGGTTGGAGCCCATGCGGCGTGGATGGATAAGCTTTATCATATGTTGAACGGCCGTGGTCTTCAGGAAGTTTCTCGCTCGCCACTCTTGCTGTTGTATCCAGATCGCACTTTCCCCAGGATATTCACTCCCGCAATCTGACTGCGAATAGTCGTCTATGGATCAAGGTCCTGTGTGCTCGAGGTAGCCGAAGTGACCACCCAGTTCTTTGTTATGGCAGCTGCAGCCAACCGGAAAGCATCACTCAGTCTCCAGTCGTACTGGGTCATCCACAATGTGCGTAGTTTTCGACACAACCGCGTGGTCAAAAACCTGACGAAATGGTTATGCAGTCCTCGAGGAGCTACGAGTACCAACGACGGTTCGTGACGACGCTGCTATGGCGCTGGACGTCAGTATAATGGAGGACTACCAAAGCTAATGCGTCTGGACAGACAAGGTTCTGAATTACGGAACCGACCCTCATAATGCCGTCATCTAGTCGGCCCTCCATACTGTATGTGGTGACGTGGACTCTATTTCCTATTCATCCCAGATCACCACTTTTCGTGGTATCATGTATCCTTTTGCATGCGACGGGATTCTTCGACCAGGACTGCACTCCTACGCAGTCACTGATTTATGTCTAGGTTCTTGGAAAACCTACGACACAATTATACGGAGAACCTGGCGTTGATTGTTTTTACTTTCTGGCAGTTGTCTCATTATGAAGTACACTTCTCCATGCTGATGCGTGAGCCCTAACTGTTATCACCCCTGTGCCTTGAAGAAGTTTTAACTTCGAAAGATTTTTCGTTTTTGTTCTTTCTGTTTGTTAACATATCGCACAAGTAATTTTCGTTTAATGACTAGTGTTAATAATGTTTGCTATTTTCTTGAAAGGACTTGTCGACGTCAGCGTTGTTAACTATGCATTACCCTATTTCGATAGAAAACTTGCTCCAGATTTCTCTTCTTCACATTTTCGTTGCTTAAATTTACTTATCACCGCTTGCCTTTTATTTCAATGAAGCTGTGTAAATTACTCTTCAAGGTAAACGACAAATATTAAATGTATCGATGTGGGTGTTGAGTCTCCTACACTGGCAAAACCGAGCACCAGTTGCAGACCAAAATTTGTTTTTTATCGTGCCTTTTTATGTGGGAATTGGCTATTGTACGCTTCACTAGTGATATATTGCCTTTTGAAAAGTATTTTAGTAAAGAATTCTATGGCTATCAACCGGTATAAACTTGTTAAAGTAGAGCGACCTATGCAGGGTTTTTAAGTCAACCATAACAACATTGAAACTTCATAAAGCAAGAAAAGTTAGGGTGAAGGAACTCACTGGAGAGTTCGTGAAGAACACTGGGACAGTTAACATCGAGGCAAACGTAAATGTTAACTTGTTTCGACGAATTGACAGCACTGTTCGACGTAGGATCCACCGAAAAAATGCCTGGACAGGTCAGTACACAAAATTTCACTGTTTTGTACCTCTTAAACAAAAAAAAACATCTAGCGCTTTGTCTGACCGGAGCTGCATGCAGAATTTGTTCAGCGAACACGTCAGACAGTGAGCCGCAATTTAGGGAGAACGTACTCCATGTAACGACTACCTGGAACGATTTGTCACGCCCATGGTCGCTTTTATGATCAAAACGTCGCCTAAACCTGAAGTACAGGACGTACGATGGAAGCCCGTGTTTATTCGCGTGCTGTTCAAAGGTGATACTGTTGCAGAATGGCTGACATATGCTCACTTAGTTAATCAACAGTACCTATGTACCGCGGAACTCCGGATCCGATCTACCACATCCCTAGTTCTTCCGTTTTATAACACAGAAAGACTGTTCAGACATCATCTTTGTGTATCTACTTTCTCACTTGTTCGTCTGGGGCAAGTTATACTGATCGATCTTCAGCAGTGTTATCCTCCTTCATCTGGTTGAATGTGAGCTGCAGGTGAGCACTGATTAAGCCTTCCAAGTGGTTTGCCACATGTCAGCCAACCCATCAAATCTTGTTTGAATGAAACTGTCGGAACTAGTCTGCTTTACCGTGCGTCATCAAAATCAGTTTGTTCAGGCGCTGGGTTTAACATGGCCACAAATCCATCCGGCCGATGACCGAACAACACGGTCAGGCCGCGTGGACGAAGTTGACGTAATGAACCAAACAAGCCACCATCAGGTGGTGATCAGTAACTTAGTTTCTCTGTAATGAGTCCGATCAGTATCTTGATCTAACTTCGTAAACTGTTTGTATACCTGTGCCAGCCTGGAGACGAACCGTCAAAAATGTGTTCGCCGCTGTCTATTCCTATTTTCACAGTCGGCATAGTTGAAATGTTGAACTTTGAAAAGTGGCATAAGTGAACTTGACGATCTGGTAGTTCATATAGTCAGGAAAGATAGTAAGGAAGACTTTCGGCGATTTTTTGGTGCGTCACCTGTTTTCCGTAAGGGTTGTGACAAATATGCACGTTCGTTTCAGTTGTCTGTTTCAGTGACGAGCCACCCGATTACTACTAAGGCATCTGGATGCGTAAAGAGTACAGTATAAGAGGGCTGCCGTCTACCAATAAGGCCAATTCAATCCTCGGAAGTCATTTAACAAGTTGGCGCACCAACGGCTTCTGATGAACCTACCAAGCATCCTTGGTTCCTGCAAAGATGGGGTCAATGGGATGAGCTATCTTCCACTTCTCAAAGTTTCGTAGTTTTTAGACGTGCGAGTCGATTTCTATTGCGAACTTTCTTTTCGTCTCTGATTAGCAGTTACCCTTCAGCTCAATTGCGATTTTTAAAATCAATTTACGTAACAAGCCTGATGTTACCTGAACCTGTTTTTCTGACTACTCTCTTTCTTGTTGTCTGTCGGTTTGATCGCAGTCACAACTTCGGGTGCGCTGCCAATGCTGATCAGTGTCTTCGTTAGCAAAAATCACAACAGACCATTAACTGAATGATCCGTTCACGATGGTATCCCGATTGACAACCACTGGTGCCGCCAGTTACTCAGCCCGTCCTGATGTCTGATCATTTCATTCACTCCATTACGCTGTAACTCACCGTCGGAATCCTTGTCTGTGACTGGGGCTTTGTTTATCCGCGGACGAAGACCTCATCTGTATGCGTACGAATTATTGACTCAGGCTGTCTCCCTCGCTTGGGATCGTCATTCTGATCCACACCTTTGGTCGTTCACTTGCATCACATTTACGTCAGATTTGTACGATCGATTCACTGAGTTTATGTATGCAAATTAGGAGAGTCGAAGGAATTTCATCATCTGGCCACTTGTTCTCTCGATAACTTGATGGACTGGACATGTAAGATTCAACATTCAAAGAGTGTGTCTGCTAAACCCTATTTTCATCTACCGAGATGGGAACGAAGGATGGCTATTGTCTCAAGGGTATAACCGTAGAACCTGATGTCCTGCCCGCCAAGTAAGCACTTGGCTTGGACTAAATACACCACATCATACTTAGGAAGATTTCGTGAACTTTGTGATGATCCTGTTACCCTGCAATCTTGAAATGATCCAGATGGGCGTTAAACAGAAATTTCAACAGCTATGCGTAACCCTGCGAGGAGGGCTGTTCCAAAGGAACAGCGTAGATACGGCGAAAGTAGATTTCTGCTAATTCAGCGGAACCTCTGAGCAAACGTCGACTGATTCCTTTGTTTCTGAAAACCTCGAAAACCGCCATGAATTAAGTTGCGAACTTTGGAAGAGTCTGTCTAAGCACTGTGAGGCTTACTTCTCCGAGCGAGTTGAAGAAATATAGAAGGCGTTTTTATCAGGGAACAGTCGGGTGCTGGTTTATTTGACTTGTGACTGCATTGGTCGTGAATAAAGTTAGTGGGATTACATATGAAAAGATTACTCACGAGTTCAAAGCGTTTCGCGGTGACTTGACAGATGGTTGAGCACTTTGAGGGATATTTCAGATGACCTGGTCCAGCTCATTCATCTGTGAATGACAGAGATTGTGCGATTATCTGTGACATTTCAGACGGTTTTCTGGTGGAAATTGAAGTGGCTTTTGAGCCTTAATTATTGGTATGTAATACAGCGCCAGGTATGGACTTCGTTTCCCTAGCACTTTTCGTCGATCGTGGTCTGAAACCGTTATCCGAACTGACGACACTGTTTGCCATATGGGAGACTGAGGGGATGTCTGACGGCTGGTGCCTGTCAAAAGTCATTTCCATGTTTAAAAAAGTTGTTAGGACATCAGTAGATATCCCTAGATCTGTTAGCGTTGTCTTTATCCCATTCTAGCCGCTTTTGGGTCTCATAATGTGGCAGCTCCTGTAACTCAGAAGGAACCAGATGGTAAATGAATAGGCGAGCTTTTGGCCTGCTCGCCGGTGTATCGGTCGTACCTCTAATTTGCGACAGGCACTGGAGCATCGACATTGTTTTTCTTGGCCAACAATCGTGGCGCTTTTGAACCTGAAAGTTGCTTTTAGTTCTGTTAGTGGGCACGCCCTGTGGAGCTGTCTTCATCGCGAAGAATTCTCAGTGTAGTAAATCAGTTTGTTGAAATCGTTGTATGCCCGCTCTGAGTACAGAGTACACAATTATAGGCTTCCTCGTCGGATGCTCTCCGCGTTAATTGGTGTTCGACAGGGGTGTCTTATGTCCTCATTTCTTTAGAAGTGTTTACTGCACTGTGTCCTGGAGTGAGTACTGGGTGGTTTGGAGGATCTCGGAATAGAACTTGTGTGTGGTAATGAGCTGATTACTGTCAGCGGACAGCATTGATTTACCGAATTCCTTCGTGAGGAGCATGCAGACTCGAGTCTGCAGATCTGTTGAACAGATGAGATGATATTGTGTGTGTTGTATGCACCTAGGACCTTCAAGGCATAAA